>JAQZBX010051739.1:0-19308 GCA_029593785.1 Cabassous unicinctus | reverse complement strand
CCAATATTACCTTATTAGGACATAAGCGGCCTGCGAGCCTTGTGGGTACCACCCACCTCCCCTGCCAGGAAGCCCTTTACCCAGCAACAGCTGACTATAGCCAATCATCACACAGATGCTGCCTCCAACCAATCAGTGGGCTACACGGTAGCCCTAAACCCTATAAATTGTACTGCACTTCCCTAATAAAGTAGACCTGTGCCACCAGCCTCGTCTCCGCAGCTTCTTTACTGCGTCGCCCTCCACACCGGATTCCCCCACACGCCGGCCGGGTCACCAGCTCGGGGTCTCCTCTCCCACCTGGAGAGAGAGACAAACCACAGCCTCCTTACTATATTATGAAACATTTACAGGGACACATTTCTGAAACATCTTTCTGGAAGCAAATTAGGGGTAGAACTCAATGTTTTCAGGGCTAAGCCATGATTTAATTGCAAGCTTATCAAAGTGACTAGTGTTTTTCTATACTTTTCTCTTCTCCTTTATAGAGTTGTTTGGTTCAAAAGTTACTAAACTTCACCAACAATTTTATTAATGTGACTAGCTTGGTCCAATTAGAATTAGTATGGAAATGGGGAAGAGAACAGTCATGTTGCTATCCCTGGCTTAAATTTTTTTTTTTACTAATATTCCTCTTTCTTTTAAAATACTATAATAGAACTATACAAATGAAACAATTAAAACATGTTATGAACAAGTAGATTTGTCTTAATGCTTAACAAATCTTAGTTAATGACCTTTTGAAACAGTAATAAGCAATCTTTTATGGTTTGTTTAGGGAGTTACTTTTTTAAATGTCCAGGTCATTTACATTAATCATAAGCAGTTTTTGCAAGAGCTTGAGTAACATTAGCATTTGTTCATCTTTGAATGATTGGTAGAATTTACCTGTGAAGGCACTTGGTTCCTGGCTTTTCATCTTTTGGAGGTTTTTGATGTCAGTTTCCATCTCTTTATTTGTGATTGGTTTGTTGAGGTCTTCTATTTCTTCTAAAGTCAGTGGATGTGGTTCATGTGTTTCTAGGAAATTGTCCATCTCATCTTCATTTTCTAGTTTTCTTGCATACAGTCATTCATAGTATCCTCTTATGATCTCTTTTATTTCTATGGTGTCAGTGGTAATGTCCCCAGTCTCATTTCTGATTTTATTTATTTGTGTCTTCTCTCTGTTTTTCATTGACAGTCTAGCTAAGAAGCTGTCACTTTTGTTGATCTTTTCAAAGAACCTACCTTTAGTTATATTGATTCTTCCTATTGTTTTGTTGTTGTTGTTGTTATTCTCAAATTCATTTATTTTTGCCCTGATCTTTACTATTTCTTTCCTTCAGCTTTGCTTGGGATTAGATTGCTCTTCTCTTTCTAGTTCTTCTAGGTGTACAGTTAGATGATCAATGTTCACTCTTTCTTCTTACTTAATGTATGCATTGAGTGCTATAAATTTCGCTCCCAGCACTGCTTTTGCAGCATCCCATAAGTTTTGATATGTTGTGTACCCATTTTCATTCATCTCAAGATATTTGCTAAATTTTTTTGCAATTTCTTCCTTGACTCATTGATTGTTTAAGAGTGTACTGTTTAATCTCCATGTATTGATGAATTTTCACTTTTCCCACCCATTATTGATTTCCCGCTTCATTCCATTATGATCAGAGAAAGTGTTTTGCATAATTTCAAAATTTTTAAATTTATTAAGACTTGTCTTTTGACCCAAAATATGGTCAAACTTGGAGAAGGATCCATGAGCACTTATATCCTGCTGTTTTGGGATACAATGTCTTATAGATCTCTGTTAGGTCTAGTTCATGTATCATATTATTCAAGCTATGCTTCTTTATTTAGCCTCTGTCCAGATGTTCTATCCAACCTTAAAAGTGGTGTATTGAAGTCTCCAACTCTTATATTAGAGACATCTATTTCTCCCTTCATCTTTGCCATTGTGTTCCTGATGTATCTTGGGGCACCGAGGTTAGGTACATAAATATTTAGAACATTTATTTACTCTTGTTGAATTGCCCTTTTTATCAACATATAATGAACTTCTTCATCTCTTATTACAGTTTTGCATTTAAAATCTATTTTGTCTGATATTAATATCACTACTCCAGCTTTCTTTTGGTTACTGTTTGCATGGAATATGTTTTTCTCACCTTTCACTTTTAACCTGCTTGTGTCCTGACCTCTAATATGAGTCTCTTGTAGACAACCAATAGATAACTCATATTTTTTTTTTCTATTCTATCAGTCTGTCTCTTGATTAAGGAGTTCAAGCCATTAACATTCAATGTTATTACTGTAGATGTATTACTTACTTCATTCATATTGACCTTTGGATTTCTGTTGTCATATCATACTATAGTCTATCTTTTTATGCTTTCTAGTAATCTTCATTTCTATACTCTTCTCCAAGTCTCTTACCCTTGCTTTTTCCTTTCAGGCTGCAGGACTTCCTTACATATCTATTGTAATTCTGGTCTTTTGGTAAGATATTCTAACAGTTTTTGTTTGTCTGTGAATACTTTGAACTCCCCTTCATTTTTGAAGGACAGCTTTGCCAGATACAGAATTCTTGGCTGGCAATTTTTCTCTTTCAATACCTTAAATATGTCATACCACTTCCTTCTTTCCTTCATGGTTTCTGATGAGAGGTAGGCACTTAATCTAACCAAGTTTTCTTGTATGTGATGCTTTACTTTTCTCTTGCTGCCTTTGAAATTTTCTCTTTATCTCTGATATTTCTTATTCTGAATAGCAGGTGTCTCAGGAAAGTTCTATTCATGTTTATTCCATTTGGGGTGTATTGCCTTTCTTGGATATTGATGTTTCCTTCTTTCATAAGTGTAGGGAATTATTCAGTCATTATTTCCCCAATTTTCTTCCTTTTCTATTTTCTTCTCCTTCTGGGACACCGATAATGCATATGTTTTTCCATTTTGAATGGTCATTAAATTCCCTGAGACACTGTTCCATTTTTTTCATTCTCTTCTTTTTCTGCTCTCCTGTCTTTTCAAGTTCAAATGTTCTGTCTTTGAAATCACTAATTCTCACTTCAAGCAACTCAAATCTGCTCTTATGTGCCTCTAATGTATTTTTAATCTCATCCATTGCATTTTTCATTTCCTTAAGGTCTGTGACTTTTATTTGTAGGCTTTCAAAATGTTCTTTGCACTCACCTAGTGTCTTCATAATATCCTCTATTTTTTTAGTCATATTTTAAAAAAATTCTTTGAAGTGATTTAGGAGAGTTGTGTGATTATCATTTTTTATTGTCTTAAATCCTGAATCTCTTCAGGATATTTGGTTTGTTCCTATGGCTGGGCCAACTCTTTCTGTTTCTTAGTAGAGCTTGTAATTTTTTGCTGATGTCTAGGTGTCTGATATGTTGGTGAATTTACTCTGATGGCCAATTTCTCTCTCTTGCAGATGGTTATTTTTTCACAGCCCTTCTTTGATATTTGGTTCAACTTGATCAAAGTCTTTAAAATTGCCCAGCTTAAGTTATCAAAGTCATGCCAGGAGTTGACTAATGAGGCACTGACCTTCTCCCAGGGGTAGGATAAAGAAAGCTCTAAAAGCAGTTTTTGTCCATGTAATTTTCAGACCACACATGAGATGGAGCTCCTTGGTGCAGATTTCCACAGAGGTGTCTGTCTGTTTTCCTTTGTTTTCCTCTAGCTGCAGCCAAGATTCAAAGTGGATTCTGCAGACTGAATTCATTGAGCCTCCCCACACACACACTTACCCTCCCTTTTCCCTTGTAACAGCTGACAGGAAGCTCCCCTTTCAGTCAGCTGAATTGAGCCAGGGGCATTACCCCCCACTGAATATCTTGGGTGCAGGTGATGGGACCCCTTCCCGGCAGTCAGTTGGTTTAGTAACTTACAGTTTGTTGTTTTGGATTCTTTTTCTCTCTGACCCTCACTCTCCTGGGAGTTGTGAAGCAATGTCCTTGTCTGCTGACCACCAAAGCAGTTCCCTCAGGCAGCTTTTGGCTCTTTCACCATTGTTTTGTGAGAAAGTTTACCCCAATCTGCCTACCACTTGCAAGCTCTTTTTTTACTTTTCATTTACCAGATAAATATCACTCAGTTTACAAAACATAGCATCAGCATTAAAGAAACAAAATATCTGATTTACAGACTGAGTAAGAGAAAACAGCGTCTGCCTATTTTAAAAAATAACATATATCAAGGCTACATAGAAATATAACAGAGGTTTAGTAAGTTCCTAAAATTCAATTTAGTGGGCTAAAACTTATTTTTAAATCTATGATTTTTACATGTGTATGTCCCCCTTAAGGTCCAAGGTCAATAATGGAAACATTTCAAACTTTCTGAGAAGGAAGGTGAATGGACTGAAGTTACCAAAAGGCAATTACTATCTGGCACTGGAGCCCACAGTCTTCAAGAATATTCTTTCAGTATCTAGCTGGTTAGGTGGGTTAGCTCTCACCACCAGATGAGGACAAGCCAGGCACACATTTCTCTCCCAACCAACCAAGCTAGGCCTCCCCCAGACTCTATTTTCTCCCCTGTACCTCCCTGCAGTTGGAAATGACCCAGTTCACTGACCTGCTGACCTAGATTCCTGTGGACCACTGACTGCCTTTGAGGGCACTGCACTTTCCTTGGGCACATGGGTGTTCATGCATGATATTCCCAGGGGCCCCAACCCCACTTTAACCTTTCTCAGGCTGAACCAAATATTCTATCATTAAGACATCCAAAGGGCAAGGCTTCTCTACCCACACTCACCCCAGTCTCTCAACCCTGGGGGAGGTGGGAGAGGCCTTCTTCACCTAGCCAACTCTTCACCTAGGGAAGGAGGAAAGGCCCAGTTGGGGCCCCCCAATATCAAATCTCAAGCATTGTAAGGGCATTATGCCTCTATTTCCTGGGGTTTATGAGGCTACATGAGAAAGGTTAGATTGGAGGGATGATATTGGGAGATGGGAGGATTATTAAATTTTTGTAAAAAAGACAAAAAATAATTGTACACATTAGGGAAGGGTTGTAATTATTCATTGTAAATTGTAAATGCTAATCTTCAGTATTATATTGAATCTCATTTCTACTCCAGCTCTTGAATTGAAGCTGGTTTCTATAATGTACTGTGTTGATTTGAAAGAGATACCACCTCTCATGTGTTCAGTCAAGAAAGAAATCATGCAAGCCTTCATTTTATTATATAAGGGAAAGTGAGACAGGCTAGTGAATATTTACTGCCTTACTGTAGGAAACACAGATGCCTGGCTTTCACAGAGCAAATGTGCATTTCAGTGACCTTATAATGGCAAGGAACTTAAACTGACCATCTGAACTCCCTGGCATTAGAGGTTAAAGGACATTCTTTAAAGCATAACAATCACCTCAAAAATTTGGGCCTCTTTCAAAATAACATTTTCAAGGACCTTTTCCTGATGCAGGAAATATGTTGCCTTTATACATGTTTTGTGGAAGAGGAAACACTTTCTGCTACTCTTGTCTGAGAACAGACTCAAATGACAAGGTGCGAAGAGAGATTGGCTTTTTATAATACCTCCAAGGCCCCTGGCTGATTGTCCATTTATTTCTGACAGGAGCACAACCAAAAATTGATCAGACATGTTCACAGTTTCAGTGTTTCCATGGGACTCAATCTAAGTCCAGGTGGAAAGACAAGGGCTTTCAAGGGGCAGGTAGGGGAAGTAGATGTGAGGGCAGGTGACACATTCTGGTATGGGATAGAATTTTTCCCAATCAGACATAATCAATAGAGAAATGAGGACAGAGAGGAAGATGGCATTGGAGTAGTTCAGGCAAGGTGCAGCTCTCTTGCAAAATATGGGAGAAAGTGTAGAAGTGATCCAAGGGAGCTGCTTTGGGGACATGCAAACCAGAGGAGTGCTGCAGGCATTGGCAATGAGGAATTGGGGATGGAAAGACAAATAGGCCAAAGGGAAAATCATGAGTTGATACCCCCATGGTGGTGAATGCCAACCATCACCCACTACAAAGGCAATCAGTCTGGTAAATCTTGTGTCTGAGCAGCCAACAGTTAGGGGAAAAACATATTCCTCCTTGGAAAGAGGAAATGTGTGGCTGAGTGTTAAGTGTGGATTCTCTTTGGTGAATGTAACCACCACAACTCATACCACTGGTTCAGAAGAACTAGTTAGTGATTTTGAATTATTCATCACTGTGGAAAAATTTTCTGAAGACCACCATCTAGTAGCCAGCCAGGAAAGGGAAGAAGGACAAGGCTTGCCTCTTATTTCTTTTGCAGGCACCCTAGATCTGGTCTATGCCCCATTAGCAGTTCCCTTTTCTTATTTTGATAACTTAAGCAGGGCAATCATAAAGTTTTAGAAATACTTGATCCAATTATTTGAACCACTGTAGATCAGTGGTTGAGTGCCTTCTTCCTATGTATGAGGCACTAGGTTCAATCCACAGTACCACCTAAAAAATATCTTAGAGACACAGAATAGCACATTTGAAATGGCAGAAGAATGAATTAGAGAAATTGAGGACAAAATATTGGAAATTGAACAGATAGGTGAAAAGATAAAAAAAGATAGAATGAAAAAATTGAACAGGGTCTCAAAAAAATGAAAGATAATATGATACAAGCAAACATACATTTATTGGTGTCCCAGAAGAAGAAGACAATGGAAAAATGGTAGAAAGAATATTTGAGGAAATAGTGACTGAAAATTTTACAAAACTTATGAGAGACATGCATATCAATATTCAAGAAGGACACCATAACTCAGAGTACATCCAAATAGATATATTCTGAGATATCTACTCTTCAGAATGACAAATGTGAGAGATGAAGAGAGGATTCTGAAAACAGCAAGAGAAAAGCAATGTAGCACTTTCAAGGGAGCCAAAATAAGAGTAAGTACCAATCTATCATCAGAAACCATGTAAGCAAGAAGACAGTGGTATGATATATTTAACATATTGAAATAAAAAGTCTGTCAACCAATAATTTCTTTTTCTGGAAAATCTATCATCAGAAATGAAGGCAAGTTTGAAGTCATCACCTATAATCAAAAACTGAGAGTTTGTACCCAAGGGACCTGACCTACAAGAGATATTAAAAGGTTTGTAACAGACTGAAAGGAAAAGACAAGTGTGAGAGACCTGGAAAAGAGAGTAGAAATGAAGATTATAATTAAAAGAAACTGAAATGGTTAAAAGACAGACGATTGTAAGATATGATACCAGAAAGCAAAGAGATAAATGGTGAAAGGAAATTATGCCTGTACAGTAATAATAATGAATGTTAATGGATTGAACTCATCAATCAAGAGACATAGACTGAGACAATGGATTTTAAAAAGAAATGAGCCATATATTTGTTGTATACAAGAGACTCATGTTAGAAACACGGATACAATCAGGTTGAAATTGAAATGATAGAAAAAGATGTTCTACACAAATAGTAATCAAAAAATATCAGGATTAATGAAACTAACATCAGATAAAAAAGAGTATAAATGCAAAACCGTTATTAAAGATGAAGGTCATTATATATTAATGAAAGTTTCAATTAACCAAAAAGAAATAACAATAATGAACATTTATGCAGCCAATACAGGTGCCCCAAAACACATGAGGAACACAGTTACAAAACTGAGAGCTGGAATCATATGATTAGTGAACTAGGTCTAATAGACATTTATAGAGCATGACACCACAAAACAGCAGGATATACATTCTTCTCAAGAACACATGGATCTTTCTGCAACATAGACTATATGCTGGGACATAAGTCAGATCTCAATAAATATAGAAAGATTGAACTTATGCAATGGACTTTTTCTGCTAATAATGAAATAAAGTTGGAAATAAATAGCAGTAAGAAAATGGGAAAATTCACAAATATATGGAGATGAAAACAACATAACTTTAAATAATTGATCAAAGAAGAAATTGCAAGAAAAATCAGTAAATGCTCAAGACAAATGGAAATGAAAGCAAAACATATCAAAATTTATGAGAAACAGCAAAGGCAGTGTTGAGAAAGAAATTCATAGATCTCAATGCTTATATTAAAAAAGAAGAACAGTGTTGTGTAGTTTTCTGTATATAAGTCCTTTGCATCTTCATTTAAATTTATTCCTATGTATTTGATTCTTTTAGTTACTATTGTAAATGGTATTTTTTTCTTGATTTCCTCCTCAGATTGCTTGTTATTGGTGTACAGAAATGCTACTGACTTTTGAGCATTGATCTTATAGCCTGCGACATTACTGAACTACTTTGTAAGTTCTAGAAGCTTTATTGTAGATTTCTCAGGGCTTTCTATGTATAGGATCATGTCATCTGCAAATAATGAAATTTTTACCTCTTCTTTTCCAATTTGGGTGCCTTTATGTTTTTCTTGCCTCAGTGCTCGAGAAAGTACTTCTAAGACAATGTTAAGTAGAGTGGAGATAGTGGGCATCCTTGTCTTGTTCCCAATCTCAGAGGGAAGGCTTTTGGGACTTCACCATTGAAGATGATGTTAGCTTTGCGTTTTTCATATATACCCTTTATCATGTTCAGAAAGTTTCCTCCTATTCCTATCTTTTGCAGAGTTTTATCAGGAAAGAGTGCTGTATTTTGTTGAATGATTTTTCTGCATTTCTAGAGATGATCATGTGATTTTTTTTCTTTCAATATGTTTATGTAGTGTATTACATTGATTGATTTTCTTATAATGAACCATCCTTGCATACCCGGGATAAAACCCACTTGGTTATGGTGTATAATTCTTTTGATATGTTGTTGAATGCAATTAGCAATTAGCAAGTATTTTGTTGAGGATTTTAGCATCAAGGTTCGTTAGAGAAATTGGTCTGTAATTTTGCTTTCTTGTTGTGTCTTTGTTTGGCTTTGGTTTTAGGGTAATGTTGACATCATAGAATGAGTTAGGCAATATTCCTTCTACTTCTATTTTTTGGAAGAGCTTAAGCAGGATTGGTGTTAGCTCTTTCCAGAATGTTTGGTAGAATTTAGCTGTGAAGCCATATGGCCCTGCACTCTTCTTAGTTGGGAGGCTTTTGATGACTGAATCTATCTTTTTACTTGTAATTGGACTCTTGAGTTCATCAATTTCTTCTTTCATCAATATAGGCTGATTGAGAGTTTCTAGAAATTTGTTCATTTCCTCTAAATTATCATTCTTGTTGGCATATAATTTTTCAAAGGATCCTCTTTTGATACTGTTTATTTCTGTGGGGTCAGTAGTGATACTCCCTTGCTCATTCCTTATTTTGTGTATTTGCATCTGTTCTCGCTTTTTCTTTGTTAGTCTGGCTAAAGGTTTCTCAATTTTATTGATCTTCTCGAAGAACCAGCTTTTGGTTTTGTTTATTTTTTTATTTTTATTTTTTTAAAGATTTATTTATTTATTTATTTATTTATTTATTTATTTATTTATTTATCCTTCCCTTGCTGCTTGTGTTTGCTGTGTCCATTTGCTGTGTGTTTTTTCTGTGTCTGCTTATCTCCCCCTTGCTGTGAGGTCTTGCTGCATCATCCCACCATGCCACGTGGGCCGACCTGCCCTCACAAGGAGGCCCCGGGAAGCGAACCCGGGGCCTCCCATATGGTAAACGGGAGCTCTATTGATTGAGCCACACCCGCTTCCCTGTTTATTTTTTCTAGTGCTTTCTCTATTTCATTTAGTTCTACTCTAATCCTTGTTATTTCCTTCTTTTTACCTCCTTTAGGTTTAGTTTGTTGTTGTTTTCCCAATTCCTCCAAGTGTGCAGTTAGGTCTTCCATTTTAACTCTTTCTTCTTTTTTAATATATGTATTTATGGTTATGAACTTCCCTCTTGGACTGCTTTGGCTGCATCCCATAGGTTTTGATATGTTTTGTGGTCATTTTCATTAGTTTCAAGGTAGTTACTGATTTCTTCTGAGATTTCCTCCTTGACCCACTGTTTGTCTAAGAGTGTGTTGTTTAATTTCCATATAGTTGTGCTTAGTCTGTTGCTCTGGCCCTTAGTGATTTCCAATTTCATTCTGTTGTGATCAGAGAAAATACTTTGTATAATATCAATCTTTCTGAATTCATTGAGAGTTGTTCAGTGATCTAGCATGTGGTCTATCTTGGAGTATGATCCATGTGCACCTGAGAAGAATGTAAATCCTGCTGTATTTGGGTGTTCTGTTCTATATATGCCTATTTGGGCTAGGTGCTCTAATGTATTGTCCAGAGTCTTTGTTTCTTTATTGATTCTCTGTCTAGATGTTTTGTCTAATGGTGATAATGGTGGATTAAAATCCCCCACTATAACTGTAGAGGCATTTATTTCTCCAATTAATTTTTACAGACTTTTCCTCATGTATTTTGAGGCACCCCTATTAGCTGCATAAATGTTTATGATTGTTCCCTCTTCTTGAGAGATTACTCCTTTTCCTAATATATAGTGTCCATCTTTGTCTCTTACAATATTTTTGCATTTAAATATTATTTTGTCTGATATTAGGATAGCTACTCCTGCCCTTTTTTGGCTCTTGTTTGTTGCAAAATTGTTTTCCAGCCATTCAATTTCAGCCTTCTTGAATCCCTGGGTCGAAGGTGGGTTTCTTGTAGACAGCATATAGATGAATCATATTTCCTTATCCATTCTGCCAATCTGTGTTTCTTGAGTGATGAATTTAATCCATTAACATTCAGTGTTGTATTCACACTGAATTTCTTACTTCAGCCATATTTTCTTTGGGTTCATGTATGTCATATGCTGTTTTTATTTCTCTTTTTGTCTTTTTAGTTGTTTTTACACTCTCATCCAACTCTCTCTCCTTTGTTTTTTCCTTTCAACTTGTAGAACTTCCTTTAGTATTTCTTGAAATGCAGGTTTCATATTAACATACTCTCTTTACTTCTGTTTATCTGTGAATATTTTGAACTCTCCATCATTTTTGAATGCCAGTTTTGCTGGATAGAGAATTCGTGCTTGGAAGTTTTTTTCTTTTAGCACTTTGACTATGTCATACCACTGTCTTCTTGCCTCCATGGTTTCAGATGAGAAATCAGAACTTAATCTTATTGAGCTTCTCTTGTATGTGATGGTTCTCTTTTCTCTTGCTGCCTTGAGTATTTTCTCTTTGTCTTGATCATTGGACAGTTTGACATGTATATGTCTTGGAGTTGGCCTGTTGTGATTTATTATGTTTGGGGTGTACTGTGCTTCCTGGACATGTACATCCATCACTCTCAAAGGGTTGTGAAGTTTTCAGCCATCATTTCCTTCAACACTCCTTCTGTTCCCTTTCCCTTCTTTTCTCATTCTGGGATGCCTATAATGCATATGTTTGTGCATATTGTGCTGTCGGTTAAATCCCTAACTCCTTGTTGGATTTTTCCTATCTTTTTATCTATCTGTTCTACTATCTGTTTGATTTCAGATGTATTGTCTTCCACATCACTAATTCTTTCTTCTGCCTGTTCAAATCTGTTGTTATGTGAATCCAGTGTCTTTTTGATTTCTGAGATTTTGCCATTGATCTCCATCATATCCGTTATCTTTTTATGTATGTTTACAATTTCTTCAGTATGTTCTCCCATTGTCTTCTTAATATCCTATCTCTTCCTTCACTTCATTAATTTGGTCAATGATATTTGTTTGGAAAGCTTTGATTAGTTTTTCGATGTTCTGCATCTTTTCCTGGTTTTTAGTTTGTTCATTGGACTGGTCCATGTCTTCCTGTTTCTCAGTGTGGTTTATAATTTTTTGTTGTGCTCTAGTCATCATTTTATCTTGATGGGTTCATTCAGTTGATTAGCTTCTCTCTGTGTTCTAGAGTTTTATTTAGCTGGTTGTTCTGTGTGTGTTTTCCATTTTCTCTTTGAGACTTTGTTCTTCTTATTTTATTTCTTTGCTTCTTTCTATGTTCCCTTGAAGGCAAAAGATTAGGGCCACTGGAATTGAAAGATGTGAGAAAGGAAGAAGGATAATACTAATATTGACAAAAGTTAGAAGAGGGGCCATATAAGACTTAGTAAAATGAATATTTAACTCATGTAGGCAGTGTAGAGTAATAGGAAAAAAAGTGGAGTACCTACAATGGACTAGGAAACCAAATAGATGAAAATATATATAATGATTTACAATGCTAGAATGATGAGGAGAGAGAGAAAGAGTAAAGAAAGGGCTGAAAAGAAAAAGTTAATAATAATTAAAAAAAGAAGAAAAGAGAATAGACAGAATAGAAATTGACACCCTTAAGTTGTGGGCTAATGAGTAAACATGGTATGTAAGAACCACAATAGAAAGCAGAAGGCAGAAGATGAAGGAAGGAAAAGAGATAGCATTGGGAGACAAAATCAATATTGACAGAGAATGGGAAATCATGGAAGAAGAAAAAAAGCAAAGAAGAGCAAGCTAACAGCACTGGGTTGCCAGAGGGAATCGCGACTCAAACCAGCCTTTTTCCCTGATGATGGGGCTCAGCCATCTGTGTCAACCATCTCAGGCAGGGGAAAACTCACAAATCTCTCCTGAGCAATCTACCTTGCCATCCAGCTCCATCCAGATCGATGTCCCCAAGGTTCTCACTCCATGTGCCCCAGCTCAGACACCCCGGGCAGAACCCAGTCCCCAATCAGCTGTCCTCAGAGAGTGAGTCAGTGAGTGCCCTCCTAAACTGACACCATCTTGCCACTCCATATCTAAAATTTTGAATGGAAAATATGTATCATTTGTAGGCAGTTCAGAGCCAATTTAATATTGTGAAGGGTGATAATATTGTGAAAGGTAATAGAAAAAGGAAGGAAAATAATCAAAGATCTTATTATTCTTAAGTAACTACAACTTAATCTTTACATTGGTTGAACAGGTCATTTTAACATGGATAAAAAAATAATATACTTATGCATGTACTCACCATTTCCAATAGCTGGCAATCGAAACAGCAAATTCACCTAAATTGATTGAATTTGAGCAAAAAAAAAAGTAGAATAGTCTCATGTGACATACGTAACATTTCCTTCTTGTTAAGTGAAAATTCAGAGAAGCGTCATGCCTCATACAATGCTATCTTAAAAATGTGAGTGTGAGGTGATATATCTTAAACATGATAAAACATAAATTCCATTTGACATAAACTCAATAATGTAACTATAGGTAATATAAGGTGATCGTTTTAAGGGAACATTTGTACATGATGTATATACACTCATTGTATTGCTTGAGAGAACAAATGTTAAAATGCATTATTTTAAGATACACAGAAGTTTCAGCATTGCTGAATAGATGCTATATAATTCCAAAAACAGTTTGCAGGCATTTTTGGAAGAATATGTGAATCTTTAAATGTGTCTGTGTACATGTTGTGTATGTATTCATTTGGCTAAATAGAATAATAGACCACAGCATGCAGTGAACAAAGATATAATAATCCCTGACATTTTTATTTTTAATGCACTTTTAAAATATTAAATTTTTCCACTTAATAAATATTCATGCAGTTGACATTATAGTGTAAAATAATGATAATATATTAAATCTGTTTCAAATATGAAAAAAGTGCATTCATTCTAGTCTGGGAGACTTATGGAGAAAAAATTTGGAATGTTGTAGATTAAGCTGGTTTTTCACATTTATTAACATTCATCACCTTGATTTAAAGGTCTATTTCACTTCTTTTGGGGGATGTCTCTTCCCTTTGTTCCTCTCCAAAGCCTTACTCCTTCTCTGTCATCAGGGTAGTTACATGTTTCTCCATGCTTTCTAAATCAGCTGCAGTGTTGGAGAACACGGGATGGTTTAATTAATGACTGGTTTAGTCTCAGTCTGAGGTACTGAGTTCTGTCTAGGGTATAAGGAATTCCCAAGGATCCTGCCCCTATACCATCTGCCTCAGAGGAGCCTCATCAATGTCTACAGGTACAGAGAGGCTACAATGCTACAGCAAGGGAAAGTAAGATACTTCATAAGGACCCAAGATACAAGGTTATCGAGTGCTTCAACCAGATGCTTCATCCCATGTCTTGTGGTTTTACTCTTGCACTATCAGTTATGTATTTCAGTGTAGATTTCCCAGGACTGTGAAATCAAACATTTTCCTACTCTCATTTTGGTCAAATGATGATTAACCACATGAAAAACCCCAGAATATTGATGTTGAACACAGTTTTCTGAATTACCCCATCTCAGGGGTGAGGAGGTTGGAGTATTTATATACCAATTCTTATGAATCTTTAGTTGAGGGCTTCTAAGAAGGGGTTAATCTTCTGGAACTTCTGGAATGTAGTAAGTGCCAGCAGAACTGACTGGCAGGGATTTAGAGAATGCTTTCAGGCAAAGAGTTAAAGATGTTAGAATTTGGAAATCAGCCAGCACATAATAAAACAGAAAAGTCCAAGTTATATGGGCAGGAAACTGATAGCCACTCCTATATCAACCTCCTTTATGTCCTACAAAAGAGGAGCATTACAAATTTTTACATTTACATTCCCATAGAAATTTGTCATCTCTAATGGAGTTATGGCACTAATGTTTCTAGGCACCTTTCCTGGGTACCCTTTCCTCCCTCTTATAGCATTCTTCTCATCAAATGGTTCAATTTCCCCCCTTCTTTCAAATCTTCCAATCCAACAATCATTCTTTCCTTCCCAGAAGCTGATATGCCTCCTAATTCACAGGAAAATAAAAGCTATCTCAGAATCACTTTCTTATCCTCCTGCCTTCTACACAAAATTTTATTTCTAAGATAATTTCTCATTTCTTTGTCACTCATCCCATTGGAACAGGTGGAAATATTCCTGTTTATGTAACCTCTAGTTATGGTCAGAAACCTTATTTCATCATTTCACCTTTATTTTTTTATCAATGCTTACTTTAAAACAACCTGACACAGGCCTAAAAACCATGAACAGAATAGGGAAACAACACCTTCAGCTCTAATCTCAGTTGCTATTCAGTTTTCTGGCAACCTCACTCATATTCTCCCTCTCACCCCAAACTTCCAGTTCTTATATGGTTTCCCTTTCCAACATCATATATTGGCTGCTTGGACTTGCTTTCTTAATTACCATCTCATTAAATGGTGGGGATATTCATACAGGGCCTAGAGCTGTAGCCACATTGTCTACTGTTCCTGGAAAGTCCTAATATGGTGCTGGCACCCAAAGAAAAGAAGAAGAGAGAGAATTTTATTTCATATGAGTTTTAGGATCTTTTATCTGTCCAGTTCTTTTCCTGTCTGATTAAGATAAATTACCAGAGTTGTTGATGTCTCCGTGCTCTCACATGTAAGCTGATGTCCTTTCAGCTGCCTCTTCTATGGACAGAATTCCTACCTGACAGATTGATAAAAGCCTGTATATGCATGATTCCATGGACCCCTAAAGATTCTTATTCCTTTTTCAAAGAAGTGATGTTCATAAGAGATTTTCTACAGATGGGGATTAGGTACTCATTCCCACTCTTCATCATCTTCTTAGATAAAGTCACAGGCTCTACTCCAAATACCAATGTAGAAGGACAGACTCTGAATGAGGTGGGCAGTAAACAAAGGAACTAAATTGTTGACTGTTGAAAATAGAGGCTAAGGTAACCTGGTTCATCAATGCCACAATCAACAGAAAACCCTGTCATGACAGTTGCAAGCTACTTTACCCAAGTTCATTCCAAACCACACCCAGAGACACATCTTTAACCCAAGGTCACCTGCATTTCTAAAACTGGCCTGTAATGATATCTGTGGATGCCAAGTGACAGTGACAAACTTTGACTGATACTTTGGCAAAGATTAATACAGGGTCAATTACAAATCCTCTGAAGACTTAAGAGATGATTGCATTGCCAACTGTACTTTTTGAGAATCTATTTAAACATCTCTGTAGTGTCAATGAAGAAAAAATTGCAGAGAAGAGCCTGAGAGTAAAGAAGAACCTGCATAATGGAACTATGTACTGACAAAAGCTGAAGATTTGTTTGTGAGATTCTACTTCAAATCTTAGAGGGTTTCTAGGGAAAGAGAGTCAGAAAGAGGGCTTGAATTAGGAATAAGAAATTTTCTCCACACAGCTCATAGAATTTTTGGGAACAAATTCATGGATGAATTTATTTGAGAAAACAATGTCCAATCAAGGGTTTTGATTCACTTATACATTTTAAATTTCTAATACTTGACTGTTCTGATATGAAGACTTTTTGCTGTTCAATGGTTTTTAATTTAGATTGAAAATATTTTGCAAAGAAGTGAAAAAAAATACATATAGTTGATAGATATATAGAGATTAGATAGATAGATAGATAGATAGATAGATAGATAGATAGATAGATAGATAGATAGAACCATATATATTTACATGGGATGCCAAAAATAGGAGTAAAGTTGATTAAAATTTGAGAGACAGAAGTTTATTTTCTTAACTAAAAGACCTCATTTCTGATTAGATTCAGAATAGTGATGGGAACCAAAATAATCTAAAATGTCCAATATTGGGAGCAATATCCAAAGAGATAATTCCAGTATTCTACTCAAATTTTAATTTGGAATTCATTTCTGGAAAGCTTTTATTTCAAGCTTATGGAGTTTATATGTGGGTGTTGAATATACTGTATGGGGGAAAAAGCAATACTTGGTCTTAATCTAAAAACTGAAGAATCTACAATCAACTAGACCTAGGTCAGTGATAAATAAATTTTGCTTTACCCAAATTTCAAGCACGTTAATTTAATTTAGCCAACTTACATTCAATGAAATAATTTTGTAGTTATGTTCCATAATATAATAACAGGAATATGTCAATAGAAACCTTATTTGCAATGCTGCTGTCCAGTAATTATTAAGAACATTTATGTCTTACCAAAACAGACTGATTCTAGAGATTTCTGTTTGTGATAGTTTGAATTTTTTTCTTTCCCTTTATCATGACCTCCCAGGTTGCTAAAATGAAGTTAAAATTTGTGAGTTAATGCTAAACAGAATGATTAACCACACAGTCACCATCTACTAGAGCCTTTGATAGAGGGAAAACAACTCCCAAACTGAGCTCTTGTGAAAACTAAGACTTTTTTCATGACCCTTTTTAAAGCTCACAGGCCTTTGATGCTTACTTTTATTTCCAGAACCTTGTAAGGAAAATATGTGATTTTTTTGCCAGGGGTTGGGGAAGGAGAAAAATAAGAGAAGAAAAAATAAAGTATTTTAGATATCTTAGTAACAACAGCAGGCATAAACTCTTAAGAATCCATTTACAGAGTATCCAAAAAGAATAACACATTCTTATATATACACAATATTTCTTCCAGTTACGAATGAAATCCTCAAATTCGTGTTAATTCATTAAAGTTACACTAAAAGGAAAATGATATAGCCTTAGTTGTTCTTAACATTTTTTCTAGTCAATAGAAACCTCAGAGAAACTTCATGTCTCATTTAACTCAATTTATAGAATGTGAGTAGGGACATATATCTGATCTGGAATATTATCATATATGCAAGAAATATTAATTGCTTATAAAACTCATATAAGTAATATTGTGAGCTTTTCAGGAGAATTTGCATTATTTATCTGTTCACATTTGAGATGAAATAATGATCATTAAAGCAGTGGTCTATTGAGCCGGGCACAACATCCAGGGCTGTTGAGTGGATGCTGCCCAATGAGCTGGCATTTTCACACAAAAAAATGTTCATCTGCAGCCCTTTCTCTGGATGTTCATGTGCAGTCATCTGACAGAAAGGAATAAGAAAACAAAGACCACAGCTGAAATTCAATAAGGTTTGGCATATTCATATCTGATTATAGAGTTGACTCTTGAAAATATATTTTGTTCATATACTTATAAAAATTCATGCTGAAAGTATAACATTAAAATACTAGTATTGATGAAATTTGTCCCAAATAATGAAAGAAAGCAAACAATGCAATTCAGAGACTTTTAGAAAATATTTGGAAATCAGCAATAAATCACCATACATAATATTGCCTTGTTTCTACTGTGATGTTATAAGGTATTATCACTATACAATTAATAAGAATTTATGAAATATAATCTTCTTCCATTCTTTCTTGTGACTGTGAAATGCCAGAATTGAAGAGAAAGTGTAGCTCCATCAACCCAAGATGTCAAGACTAAACAGGTAAGGAGATATTTTGCTATTGAATTAAAAATGTCATCACTTAGGAATACTGTGATCTTCTCAGGTGGACCACAAGCCCAAAACCCAAACTGAATTAATGGAAAGAAAAAGCAATGTGACAGAGTTCATCCTGCTAGGCTTGACCCAGAATTCAGAACTGCAGAAAATCTTATTTCCTCTGTTTTTAACCACCTATTTGATCACACTGGCAGGTAACCTGCTTATCTCAGTCACCATCTTCATTAGCCCAGACCTGAATTGACCCATGTACTTTTTCCTGTCTTCCTTATCCATTATAGATGGTTTATTCTCTTCTTCCATAACACCCAAAATGATCTTAGACCTGATCTTTCAGAAAAGAAACATCTCCTTCAATGGCTGCATGATCCAGCTCTTTGTTGAGAATTTCTTTGCTGGAACTGTGATCACCTTGTTAATGGTGATGGCCTATGACCACTATGTGGCCATCTGTAAGCCTTTTCATTACATGACCATCATGAGCAGACCTGTATGTAGATTCTTGGTGGGGATGGCTGGGATTTGGGGTTTCATTCATGGAGGAATCCAGAGTTTGTTGATGATCCAGTTACCATTCTGTGGCCACAATGTCATTGACCACTTTATGTGTGATTTGCTGCCTGTCCTGAAGCTAGCCTGCACAGACACTCACACTTTGGGGCCCCTGATTGCTGCCAATAGTGGGTCACTGTGTTTACTCATTTTTTGTATGCTAATTGCCTCCTATATCCTCATCTTGCACTCCCTGAGGACTCATAGTTTTGAAGGGTGTCACAAAGCCCTCTCTGCCTGTGCCTTTCATGTCACTGTATTCATCTTATTCTTTATACCTTGTTCATTCCTTTATCTAAGACCTATGACTTTCTTCACTGCTGACAAGGCTGTGATGGTGTTTTGCACACTCATAACTCTTATGTTGATCCCCTTAATCTATACCCTCAGGAATGCAGAAGTAAAAAATGTCATGAAGAAACTCTGGGATCAAATTATGAAAAGACATGATCAATAAACCTTGGTTTAGAGTACTTAGGAAAACAATGATTGTAATATTTTATAGACATTCTTTCCCCTCTGAGCTGAATAAACTTGGGATATTCTTCATACTTTGTTGGGGACCTTCACAGTAGCACTCACATTATGCACCTTGTCAGCACCACCGGTGACCCGCAGGTCGGCACCGGTGGCTTATCAGCACTACCGGTGACCCGCA
>JAQZBX010051738.1:0-19304 GCA_029593785.1 Cabassous unicinctus | reverse complement strand
AATCCCACACCAGCCTCACAGACCTACATTCTTAGAGTTGAAAAGGAAGACCTAAGATAACCAGGCATATGAAGTACACAAGCAATAAGAAAGAGAAAACCCAAGGTGAAAAAACAGAAACACACAGTAGGAGAAAATAATGACTGGAGAAAGAAGATAATTTTTTTAAATGCCAAAATATAATTAAATAAAACATTCATGCAAGTACACACACTCTCTCTCACACACACACCAGACACCCTTTAAATACTGCACTCAAATTCAAGAAGATATGACCCCCATAAAATAAAAACGGAAATTCACGAGAAAACTATCAGAAAGAATAGTCAGAGGTTAAAAACAGGATCTCCAAAGTATGACCTGGCTCTGACCTCCAGGAACCAGATCTGACCAATTCCTTCAAAAACCAGAGCCCAATAAGCCTACAGCTTCAGTTCCTGCCTAACTGCTATGTATTTCTGTTGACTCCCCAGAGAGGTTTATATTGTTAGAGCTCTGGTATGTCTCGTGGGTTTTCTTTTTTTTTTATTTTATCTATCATTTCTGTATGTTAGGAGCAGTAGGGGTACAAAGCATCAGTTTATGGGACCATCTTGACCGAAGTCCCTGTATTATTTTTCCAGTAAAAAAATGTGAAAATAGAGCTACATCAAAGTCACGTAATACACCATTTTTTAGTAGAATTTTCATGACTCAAAAGACCATTCTTATCAACTCTGTTTCTGTTGGTATTATTCTGGTACATTAATGACTTGCTTCATGATCAAATTATACTGTGCAGTCCAAGACTCTACAACATCTGCTTAAACTCTCTTGAGTGTTTTGCTTCTCTGGTATGAGTTCCTTTATATCGTTAAATACTGAATCAAGACCTATATTCTTCTTAATTTATTGCTTGGTGAGAGTATGGCAGATATTCATGTTTGAACCAAATGCTTAAAAACTCCTTGTTACTCATGTGAAAAAAATTACATGAGCACACCCAATCCTATAAATTTGTTAAGAAAAAAGTAACTGCATTTTGAAGGCATTTCAGAAGACTTATGGTGCTGCATGTTTTCTTTTTTAAAGAGTGGTTGTCTTCATTTTGACTCAGTACTGAAAAAAAAAACGGTAACTTGAAGAATTTCTTTAAGTAGTTTGGCAACAGTCGAGGCCAGCCAAAGGTAGCAGGGTTTGTTTTCCCAAATGTATTGGCAAGAAATCTACTCCTGAGGGCTTTTTCAAGTTTAGTTGATTAGGTAAGTAAGAATTTTAAAGTAAATGAAATCACTGAATTCCAATCCAGAAATAAAAACAAACCAACCCCGAACAAAGCTTAGAGAGATTATATAACTTTTTAATTATGTGAACTAACTCTTGAGTTATCAAAAAATTGTGCTTCTGTAGTTCTTGCAAGAGTCATAGCATGAGAAACAATATTCCCAATAAGCATGTTATTAAACTGATAGCTGAATTCAAACCTCCTATTGGGATATATTGCAATTTTTTTTCTAATCCAGAAAAATGTGGATTATTAATATATTTTTATGTGTTTAAAACTGTAAATATAATATACACACATTTTAGAAAATTTGGAAGAAAAATAAGAAGTTAAAAAAAAAAAGGTACCCATATTACTATTTATAAAATCATTGTAAGTCATTAGGTTTGTGATGACATCTGAGGTACTTTGACCTACAACCTCAGTAACTTTGCCAGAATGTTTTGGTTTTGCAGCAGAGTTCTATGAATAAAATTGAGGACAAGTTAAATAGGGTAATCCTGTTCTTGAGAAAGAGTAAGTTCTAAGTAGGCCTTGAATTTCTTTGAGGGCATTTGGTGTCCCTCTGTTGCAAAGATGAAGGATATGTAAATAAGAGTGATTACTTTGTTGGGGAGTAGCTCAACTCTAGTAAAATTCCTCTTGGCTTTCATGATCAGAGGAGTAAGATGGGAAGAACGGCTCACCAAGAGAATGCTGGTAGAAAGTGTATTCATTTAATTAGGTTGATTCTATAACTGGATTAATTCTAATAACTCAGTAAAAGAGATTACATTGTGCCTTCTTCCAAAAGTCTTATAGGATAATTCCTGAATAATTACACCTAGAATTAAACCTGTGAATGAATCCTCCCTACTTCCTGTGTCTCCTTTCTTGGTTCTATCTTAGTCCATTGTTCGTTTGGATTAAAAAGATTGTTTAAGAGCAGAAAGTATGTATGCATGGGTTTAAATATGTGGATTTCCCTACGTGGAATTAATGGGGAAAAATAACTTTGTTTTAGTTCTCGGAGATATATTTTTAAGCTTTTAATTTTGAAATAATTTTAGATTACAGAAGATTGCAAAGATATAATAGAGTTCCCATATAACTTTCACCTAGCTTTCTCAAATGTTAACATCTTACATAACCACTTACCATACATATATCCAAACTAAGAAATTAATATTTGTACAAAACTATTAACTGAACTATAGCTTTATTTGGGTTTCACCAGTGTTTCCACTAACATGTTTTGTTTTGTTTTGTTTTCTCTTCCATATAATCCGCGATACCACATTATAATCAATCAGAGTGTCTCCTTAATTTCCTCCAATACATGACAGTTTCTCAATCTTTACTTGTTTTTTTAATAATCTCACCACTGTTCATGAATACTGGTCAGATATTTTGTAGAATTTACCTTAATTTGGGTTCATCTAATGTTTTCTCATGATCAGATTGGGTTTATGGATTTTGTGGAAAAGAATAGCACAGAGGTGAGCTATCCATTTCATCTCATTTTAACTGGGGGAGGATCAGGACACATTATAGCAACATGATTTGTTACAGGTGAGGCTAACTTTGATCAGTTGGTTAAGGGGTATCAGCTAGATTTCTCCACTGTAAATTACTATTTTTTTTCCCTACGCTATTTGTTAGAAATGATCACCAAGTGAAGCCCATGCCTAAGGGACTCCTGGAAGGAAGAGTATCAAAGAATTTGTGGCATGCATATGTTATAACCATTATAGTGGTGAATAAATATTTTCAGGAAGTTAATTTGAGGCTATGTAAATATCTTATTTCTCCTTCAAGTTTAACCACTCATTTTAACGTTCATCAATAGATCTTGCCTGCAGCAATTATTACTCTGCTGTTCTAATGATTTTTGAAATAGCTTTATTTTATTATTTTAAGAAGACATTTGCTGTGGCTTTGCTAATTTTTCTGAATGAGTCTCATTTTTATAATATTTTATTTGATATTTATGACATTTTTATGAGATTTTTTCCTCAAAATTAATTTCTTTCCTGGGAAAGTTAATCTGTATTAAAGACTACTCATCTTCCCTGAAAGAATGTGATTAATTCAGGAGGCAATGGGAGATTGCTAATGCTTACTATTCTTTAAGTTTACAAATATATGAACAGACTATTAGTAAAAATGTGATAAAATCCTCCAAGAGGAAATTTAGATTTTTAAAATGTTTATTTTTTACTCTTTTAAAAATTATCCTGCAGTAATGTTAATCGCTAAGGTTCAAAAACCTTAAATTTAAATGGAAAGTAAACTGCCAACAAATACTTAGTGTAACCTAAGTGACAATGCTGAGCTGCTTCTCAAATGGCTCTTAGTCACAACTGAGTTCTGAAATCAAAGTTCTAAGCAAATTCTGAACCTGCAAAGCCACAAGCAAAAAAAAAAAGTCCTTAGTCACCCAGCCAACTTCAAGCCAAGTGTCGTGGTCTGCTAGGCTGCTATGAGAACTACCATCCACTGTTTGACTTAAACAATGGGAATTTATTGGCTCGTGGTTTTAGAGGCCAGAAGTCCCAAGTCGAAGCATCAGCAAGACCATGCTTTCTCTTGGAGTCTATAGTTCTGGTCCTGGCTTGCCACAGTCCTTGGGGTTTTCTGGCTGGCGTCTCTGCATCCCGTCACATGACAGAATCCTTGTCTCCTCCTGTGTCTGCTGTTCTAGTTTCTACTGACTTCCAACTTCTCCTTCTGGACCTCTCTGACTGACTGTGTCCAAATTTCTTTTGCTTAAAAATGACTCCAGTAATATGGATAAAAGCCCACCCTGATTTAGTTGGGCCAGACCTTAACTAAAAATAACGCCTTCAAAACGTCCTATGTATAAATAGGTTCACACCCACAGGAATTATTGATTAAAATTAAGAAGATCTTTCATTGGGGTACATAATTCAACCAACCATAACAAGGTTTTACATATTATTTATCAATAAGTAAGAGGCAAGCTAAAATTCAGGAAAAATGCATCATGATCCAGTATCCCGAAAAAACTAATATCTCAATTATTCCTTTTTCCCAGGTGTCCTGCCTCCCCTCACAACATTCTGTCTGAAAAAAACATTAAGAACATAAACTTATAAAATTCAAAAACATGATGGTATATTCAGTAATAACAACTATATGTACCTTAAATATACATTTGTAGAATTTAAAACAATATAGAATAATTTATTCTTTTTTACCTGACATCTTCTGTATTACTAATGAAACAGAAGTTCCTGCCCTCAGATTATAAGTCTTTATTGAGCATCTACTATGCATACAAAAAGGATGCTAAGTCCTAGGAAGAGAGTGAAATATACTAAGATATAATCTGTGCCTCAGAGAAGCTTGCAAATATGGTTGGACACAATGAATTACCAACATGATTCAAATATGAAGCAGAGGCAGTCACCACCCATGTCCAGGGCTGCCCACATGTAGTTTTCAGTTCCTTCTTGGTCCTACATCCCTCTGAGTGTCCAGGATCTTATCTTCTGCTTTAAGGACCCTGCAAAGGACCTAAGCCATTTAGTTGAGGTAAGACTCAACAAAACCTCAAAAGATGAATGGGTGCCACTTCTGCTGGATGATTGACAGTGAAAAAGATAGGCTGCTGTTGATTGGTAGGGTGACCATATAGTTTGCCATCTATAAAATATAAAGGTAGGAAAGATGTTTTTAATTATGTTGGGACAAGAGGCATAAATGGTAACCAATAGGCTTAAACTGGGACATTTCTGGGCAAATGTGGAGGTATGGTCTGATGTTTCATTTCATGTGTTAACGTGGCTAGGTAATGGCATCCAGCAAACACTACCCTGATTGTTACAGTGAGGGTGCCTTAGATGGATTTGTATCTTTGGTCAGTATGGCTGATTACATCTATAACCAACAAAGGAGATTGCCTTCAGGAATGAGAGGAGTCTCCTCAATCAATCAGTTGGAAGCCTTACAGTAAGAATGGATTTCAACAGTCAGAAAGAACAATTTCTATTTCTACATCAGCCAGCCCATTCTCCTGGAGAATTCAGTGCTCACCTTCATGGGAGCATCCAGCTTGCAGCCTGCCCTACAGAATACAGATTTGCCAATCCCTACGGTCACATGAACCAATTCCTAGAATGAATCTCTAAATGTCTGTCTGTGTCTGTCTATCTATCTATCCATCTATCTATCTACCTACCTACCTATCTTGTTTCTCTAGAGAACCCTGGCTAATACATTTGGTCACCCTTATCAATAGAAGATTCTCAACAGACAACAAGGACACGTACCTATGGCCCAGCTGACCTGCAGTACTTGGATGTGCATTGGGAACCCGTAGGCACTGCCCAGTGTCTCTTCCAGTAATGTTGGCAGTTTGGGCTCCTTTAGGTTCACATGGTCTTTCAAACTTCATTCCCTCATCTCAGACCCCAATACACCCTTCCAGAGTCTTACCCCATAGACTTTCCTGCTCTTCTTCTGGCCCAGGTGACTTTCATCTAGTTTTTTGGGGACAGTGTATTCGAGACCTCCTTCTATTCTTCTTCTAATTTATTGTTGCAGCATAAACTCTGTGCTTACCTTTTCCCTGACTTTTTTTCCTTGCTTTGTTTTTTCCTGATTTTTTACTGTTTTTGGTTCTTACCAATCAAAGGTTTTGGCTTTCAAATTTTTTGGCGGGAGGGAGGATCAAGAACCTGTTTTGGAAGTCAGAAATGTTTAACATTGACTTTTTTCCCTGCATTCTTTTAATGTTTCTAATGATGATGTGAACATCAAAATCTGGTTATCACTCACATATAAGGAAGCACAAGCAAAGAAAATCACAAAGGTTCATAAATTGAATGTGTTCTCTCTAATGATACTAATAGTTTTGATGGAGCACATGAAACTATTACGGATCAAGCACAATTTATGTATTAGCTTGTTAAATTCTCACAATAACTCTTTGAGATAGGTACTGTTGCAATCTGTATTTTGCATCTAGGGAAAGTTAAGTTTCAGTGCTAGGAATAGAGAAAAATGGTAGTATGATAGGAAAAAAAAACAACAACCTTGGACTGAATTCTAGTGTCATTTCTACCTCTAACCATTGTGAACTTGGGCCTCATTTTTCTCAAATATTCAATGAGGAAGTTTATATTTAAATCCCTTTCAAACTCTAAAATTCTAAATACAGGTCTAAAATCCTTATATAAAATCCTTGTGACTGGCCAGTTGTATGTTGGAATTAAGAAATTTTCAAATTTGTGAAAGATAATATTATAGAATAACTTCAGTGGGATCTTGGGTAGCACCTTATAATCAAATAGTAATATTTTTGCAGCAATGTTTTTATAGTAAGAAAAATAAAAGACTCCAAAAAATCCTCCTATCATTTCAGAACAGATGATGTTGCCAAATTTGTTTGCCTTAAATGTAAAAAGCTTTTGATTTTCAGAGCTCTTTATGTTTATAAATGTGGATAAGAGATTGTGGGACCTGGAACACTAAAAAGATTGGGGTAAAGTAATCATCAATGATGCGACCCATTCTATTCTATGATTAATAATAGTTCCAACTTCACAGGGTTCACGTGGAGAGTAAAAGGGATATTGCATGGAAAGTGCTTATCACGTTACCTCACAAATTATAGTAATTACAGTGCTGAGCTTTCTATTTGGTTTTGGTTTCAGAGACACAAATGTCTATGTAAATCTAGACATAAATCCTAGAGTCCAGGGAGTACAAGACTTTATTGAGCTGTTCTAAGGGAAGTAGATCTATCAGCGGATCAAGTCATTATTGTCAAGAAAATCCAGCAAAGGGACACATAAAGGGAGTGATACCAACTACAAGGAATCAGTTTTCATGGATTCAAACCCTGAAGACCCTGAAGATACTTGAATGAAAGGGATAATATTGAGAATTCTAAAAGCCTTTTATTTTTACAGTAGGTTCCAACATGATAAAGGAAAAAACAACAGTGAAAATAAAGCAGATGTATCAGACCTCACAAAATAGAAATTAGCCGAATACAGTTTTTGAAAGGCCCATTATTTTCCAACTGACACCAGCTCAATAGATTCAGTGCTTTGGGACACTACTGATAGTGTCCAACACTGGTTGGTATGTCAAGGTAATTTAATTTGTCTAGAGAAGTTACTGTCTTTAAAAAGTAAGTAAATATATAAATAAAAGGTTCTTGAAGCCTTACAAACTTCATATTTGTATATAATTTTATATGGAGAGTTATAAAGTTTATGTATGAACTTTATATTTAACCTTTTAGGAAATCCTTGAATAAAGGCATATACAGCTCTTTAGAAGCTAAAGAGCAAGAAAAAAAATTATATGTGTATCTCCCTCCTCATTCCATGTTATTCCATATGATTAGACATGAACTAAAAAAAGGAAAGTTACATCTTAATAAAGCAAGCACATGAACTAGCAATTATTAAAATATGTTGCCTATTTAAGGGTAGTTTACTGAAACTTGCTATGAACGGAAGCACGGAGGTTTAGCAGATGAGGGAGGAGAGTTAAGCACCTCTGCCAAAACCTAGAGAAAGGAGAGGAAGATGCATACAGTGCATATGTTGAAGATGAGGTCAGAAAACAGGAAAAACTGAGCAGAGGATGAGAGAAAGCATCTGCAGAAGGGAGGATGCTTTTTTAAACCACCAAATCTAAACATCACAGATGTTCTTCTGTTAAAAGGATGCCACATAAACAATCCTGGAACTTCAAATGACAGACAATGATGACACGTTGATGGAGTCTTTACCATTAAAAATATGCTTGTGATATATGGCAAATAAGACATCCATATATGTGATTTGGCTGCTTATTTTACAGAATGAATGGGCTGTATCTATTCATTCTCTGATTCCTTAGCTCAGTTGATTGAAGCAGTGGCTTTCAAAATAAGAGTCAAGGTTACAGGTGATTTGTGGGCCAAAGTGCACAGATAAAATATATTCCTATGGGGTTGCGTTTCTCAGAGACAAAAGAGGAAGGGTTTGCTTTTATTTAAGAATGTTGCATTCCTGCTGCTGCCACCAACAGAAATAGGAGGAAGAAACACAGATTATATGGTCGTAGAGGCTTACTGCTTAAACAAAGTAAATCTACTGGTGTGGAAAATAAGGAAATATTGGTAGAAAGAGTACATGGAGTCTTTCTCCTCCTCATTGCTCCACTTATGTTGGGAAACCTCCCTGTTATCTGTTCTTACTCTTTCTCAACTCTTTCCACACCGCAAATACTACGGCAGCCCTGCAGTACAGAGGGTGTAGACAACAGTGGAATGAGTCAAAAGAGCTGCCTTTACTGAAGTTTCTTATGGTAGAGGAAAAAAAAAATCTGAGGGGATTTGACACACTAACTAGTTCACAGAGAAAAATTTCTGAGAATCTCAATTTACGACATAGTAATCCAGGATGAACCTGATGGCTTTGGTTTCATATGGAGCAATTACCTTTACTTTGTTCAGTGGCTACCAAACAAATGTTTCGTTTCATTAAACTCTGGAAAATACACGTCATTGATCACAAAGACAAAGAGGGCAGTAAAGAATAATGTGTTGCCACTTCTGGCAAGAAAACAAAATGAAACAAAACACCTCAAAGAATCCTGCTGCGGTGATAATTGAGTGATTTGTTGCCTTTAGAATTGATGGTGAACACATCTCTATTTATGCAATTAAGGCAAATCAACTACTCAGTGGATATAAGAACTGTGAACCTGCTGGAAATTTAAGGGGTGCTTTTTTAGAACTCGTACTTTAAATTACTGGATCTTTCCACTGTTCTTTACTTCTAAGAACAGATGGCTCAAGATGTGTGCCTAAATGAATGCCAAAATTAGCTGTGCATTTGGAATAATAAAGGAAGCAAATGGGCATCATTTTTCTTTCCTTTTTATCTTTCTCATCTTGTGTCACCTGGTTTGATTAAGTAGAGGGACTTGTTCTTATAAGACGACTGCATCTTCTGTTTCACTTGAGGATTTTGAATCAGTTCAGTGATGGTTAATTTCATTTGTCAACTTGGCAAAGTTATGTTGTCCAGTTGTTTGGTCAAACAAGCTCTGGCCTGATTGTTAGGTTACTGTGAGTATATTTCATGGATTAAAATCATCAGTAATTGATTGCATCTATGGTTGATTACATCTACAATAACCAACAGAGAAGATTGCCATCAACAATGAGAGAAGTGTCATCCAATCAGCTGAAAGCATTAAAGGGAGAAACTGATTATTTCAGCAGTCAGAAAGACTATCTTTATTTCATCCAGCCAGCTTCTTCTGGGGAATTCATTGAAACCTTCATCGAAACCTTCATCGGCATTTCCAACTTGCAGTAGTTGGAAACTACTGTCAGTTCTGTTTCTCTGAAGAACCCTGACTAATATAAGGTCTTGAGTTTAGTGGGTACATTTAATTTGAATTTGTCACAAACTTTTAGCAGAAGCAAATTGTCCAAAGAATCTTTTCCTTTTCCACATATTCAGAAGTTCCTATACATCTATGTACATCTATGTACATCAATCCTAGAGTTCAGGGACCACATTTACTTGTCCAATACTATGTTCAGGAAGAGTCTTGATAATTTTTTGTAAGGTCAAACATGCTTAGAATTGGGGGAAAAGCTTGTACATTTGGTTTTATTTTAAAAAACAATGTCATTGGGGCACAAAATAATATCTTAGTGACTTAGAAAATAGATGTAGCTTATCAAGATGCCTTCCTCCCCAGGAACTTTTGGATCATTATATTTTAGGCTCTGGCAGTAGAATAGTTAAAAATATCAAAAGAATAAATTAGGTAGCAATGGATGGAACAGCACTCGTGGAAAAAATATGTAATTAAGGGCTCTTCAGATAAGAAAAATCATATGACCTCATTCCCTCAAAGACAAATTGCACAGAGATAAATATAGGTAGATATTAAGAGAATACACTTTCTAAATAGAACAGAAATAATAACTTTTTAAAAAATGTCTGGGACACCATGCCAACTATTGTGTCTTAAAATACCTCAGTGAGTTATAAAATATCACCCTTTTACACATGAGTCTCAGAGATGTAAAGTGATTTGTCCAAAACTACACAGTTAGTATTAGGCAAAACTGAGATTCCAGTGAGGTTTAGCTGACACCCTCTTTCCACAATACCATATGTCACAGCTTTCTGTGTTCTAGCAAAGGATACTTTTCACTGAATTTTTGTGTTTTGTTTAATAGCTCACAGTTTACGTCCAGCCAGAACAAAAGCACACAGCTGAGTATGCTGCAAACATAACTAAGAGTGTGTTTGATTATTTTGAAGAATACTTTGCTATGAAATATGCTCTTCCAAAATTAGGTGAGAATCATTTTTCATTTTCTTATTTTTAATATTGCCTTTGTTTTCACCTGTTACCTCACTTCCTTCAATTATAACATTAGTGAATGGTCATCCCAAAGTCTATTTATTCTATGCCTACAGTACAATTCCTAGATGCTGAAAGATCCAGTTAGTTGTTTCTGGATTCCTTCAAGAATAAAGTCTATACTCTGTTCTTGTCTAATAAATATTTAGTCTTTTATTTCCAAATAAAGATTAAAGTAGATATTGGTAATAATGAAGCCAGAAATAATAGATCAGTTGATTTTAAAATCAGTATCCTTCCCAATAGATTAAATTGCCTCCCTCCTTCAATGATTTGAAAAATAATAGGAATAAATGGTGGTGTAAGAGCCCTGTGTCCTTCCAGGCTTTCCACCATTGAACAAGACTAAATCTAAATTCTCTAGCAGTTCAAATGAAAGACTGTCACTCCTCTCAAAAAAATTCTTTTAAGTAAGGGGGTAGAAAGGGGCATGTTTCCTTTTTTAAAAAATAAAAGTAAAGCTCTAATCAAAATGGTATGAATATTACAATTCTATCCATATCAGGAATGCTTTATTAATAAGTCTGAGTGGTGATTAGCAAAGACTTTATGTGTAGCACTCATATAGATGTCTAAAAGGATGAAATGAAGCCAGCAAGAAAACCAACCAACCAACAATTGACTTCTCTATTTCTTTTTCTGCCCTTACTTTAATAAATTATCTATACAAAGCAAGTGGAATTTGATAATTCTCTACATGGGAACAGCTGTGATTGTGAGCAAATTTGTAGATACTACAGTGTCTCTTCAATGGCAACAGCTCCAGTTTTTAAAAAAATCTTTTTTATTTATTAGAAATGTGTCTTGGCCTTTTGTTTTTTAATAAAATTTTATTGAAGTGTATCATTCATACATGAACATACATAAACAATACATGCATAGTAAAACTTGTGAACTTGAAAAACAAACATGCATATCATCTACAGGACTCCCATACATCACCCCACCACCAACACCTTGCATTGTTGTGAAACATTTTTACATACTATGAAAGAGCATCCTCAAAATATTACTACTAACTATAGCCCATATCTTACATTTGGTGTATTTTTCCCCAACCCACCCGATTATTAACACCCTATATTAGTATTATATATTTGTTATAGTTCATGAGAGACCGTTCTCATATTTGTTTTGTTAACCACAGTCCATCTTCCACCGCTGGATTCCCTGTGTTATACAGTCCTATGCTTTGTACAATCCATTCAACGTGTATACTCAGTGGCTCTCATTTTCATCACAGAGTTGTGCTGTCATCACCTCAGTCAACTGAAGAACATTTTCATTATTCCAAAAGGAAAACTACCCCCCTATTGTTGTCCCTTAGAATTGAAATAATATCTTCTTGCCATTGCTGCAAAATATTACAATATTATTAACTATTGTCCATAAATTATATTAGTTGTAAATTTTCTCATGTATCACCATATTCTTAACAATTTGTAAAAGAAGAGCATTCTTATATTTATGCTATTAACCACAACCTTCATCCACCACCAAAATCACTATTATACAGCCCCTAGTTTATTCTCTAGTTTCCTTTCAATTAACATTTACTTCCACATACTACCCCTTTCAGCCACAATCACATTTATAAATCAGCAGTGTTAGTTATATTCATTATAATGTGTTACTCTCAGCTCTGTTCATTTCCATACTTTTATAGGTAACCTTATTAATAATGCTACATACATTAAGCATCAGCTCCCATTCTGAACCCACCTTCTATTTCCTAGTAATCTCACTCTAGAATTTACCTATGTGAGTTTACTCATCATATTTACTTCATATTAGTGAGACAATACAATATTTGTCCTTTTGTGTCTGACTTATTTCACACAACATAATATACTCAAAGTTCATCCATGTTGTCATATGCATCCCGATTTCATTTCTTCTTACAGATGAGTAGTATTCTATCTTATGTATATACCACATTTTGTTTACCCATTCATTGGTTAATGGACACTCGAGCTGGTTCCTTATTTTAGCAATTGGCAGCAGTTCCAATTTTTGATCCCTTATTAACTGTTAGAGAAGGAGACAGAGAAGCTACTTTTCACCAAAATCAGAATAATACTAAATAAAGTATTAAGCACAAGAACCTAAAAGTTGTTTCCCTTTTATCTCACTTGTACCACTCAGGGTAGGTGTGGAAATGTCAAATATTTATTTCTCTTTTCTGTTACTTTTCCCCCTCCTCCTCCTTCTCCCTCCTCTTCACCTCCTTCTTCTTCATAATCTTTGTTATAAATTTTAACCCTTTTGGAATTAATTCTATCTTACACTTGCCTTAGAAATAATTTTTTATTCTCAAAAAAATGTGTTGGAGTTCATTAATTATAATGGCAATACTTAAAGAGAGCTGAGGTTACAAAAATTTCTCTCTGTTCAAAGATTATGTGCAAATGTACACTGTGTAACACTTTATGTAAAATATTGGACCTTGGAGGAATGTTTTTCCATCACTTAAGTGCTATTCTTATGACATAATAACCAAATCTAAGACCTCTAATTGAGATGTATCCATTTTTATCCCTTTATAAAAAGCTTTCAGAATCTTTATGTTCACCCAAAAGAAAAGGCTTTTTCTTATATGTTAGATGACAATTCTATTTATTTTCATTTGTGCCTCATTTAAATCCTATGTAGTAATAAAGATATTGCATTCTGATTAAAGTTCATTAAATGTGTTAGCTGCTTTTTCTCCACTAATTCAGCTGAGCACTTTTTGTTTGGGGATTTGACATAGAAGTGATCAACACTGCCCCCTCCTGTCAGATATTATGTCTAAGATTATAGACTCGAGTAAATATAAGGGGTAGAAAGCCCCTCATAGGATCCTAAGTTTAGGAAGGGAATTTAGAAAGAATATAGTCAATTCCATATTTCTCCTGCTTACTTAATACATGTAAGTGCTATAATATGGTATGTTATTAGATTAGTAGGGAATCAGGTTGACCTCAAATTGTATAGAAATAGGAAGAAAAGAGTCTTAATTCTCTAATATTCTGTATCCTTGGATAGAAATTTATTTCTGTACACTTAGAAGCTTTGTACTTTTAAGTCCTCACTTGCAAACTTCATTCTCTTATCCTCACCTCTTTATCCCCCAAAATAGACACTCTGTGTTACCTAACTCAAACTGTGAGAAAAAAAATCACTGCTTATAAAAATGAAGTACAGAGAGAAACAAAAGGCATAAAATTATAGAGTCCTTTAAAAGAACTTTGCCATTAGTTTCCTTCATTAAAACAAATAAAAGACACATTGATATCTGGAACCAACAGGAAAAACTTTATGGACATTTTGAGTGCAATAGGGCTGAAAAGTTGGTTCAACTAGATTACTGTTTTTTACTCTAAGAAATTATTTTTAGCCTTTTAAAAAACATTCATCTAAAGAACTTAATTTGGTAAGAAATGTTATGAACAAATGGAAAGAATATATTTCTCACTGGACTCTTCCTTTTTCCAAAGATAAAATCGCTATTCCAGATTTTGGCACTGGCGCTATGGAGAACTGGGGCCTCATCACTTACAGAGAAACTAATCTGCTTTATGACCCCAAGGAATCAGCTTCGTCAAACCAGCAGAGAGTGGCCACTGTTGTTGCTCATGAACTTGTGCATCAGGTATAGAATCTTGGGCATGAAATCAGTTTGCTTTAAAAAGTGGCTTAAGACCACAGGAATAATTCAAATTAATAAATAATAACAGCAAAAAGAAAATAGCCTAGTCAGAAAATCCTTCAAGGAAGTCTTTCTTAGTGCTGATAAACATTTTACTAGAAATTTAGAACACATTGTTTTTGCCTTCAGTAAGGACACAGGTGACCTTCCTATAACTTTGTATATTCCCAGTAACACCCAAATAAAGATGATAAACTAAGGAGACTTTAAGGCCATCTAAAAGTCAAGGGGGAAAAAATCAAGGGAAATAAAGCATAAAATAAATGTCGACCACTTCTGTGACAAAATTTACATAAATGTATTAAAGTGTTCTAGGCCTTTCTATTTACGATAAGCATGAGCATTTATAACTGTCTTTTTTATTGCCTATCATTTCAGTGGTTTGGAAATATTGTGACCATGGACTGGTGGGAAGACTTGTGGCTAAATGAAGGGTTTGCTTCCTTCTTCGAGTTCCTGGGAGTAGACCACGCAGAAAGAGACTGGCAAATGGTGAGCCCTGAGCACAGTGCCTAGGACTCCCTAACCCTACATGCTTCGAAATCTCTATTTCCCTCGTGCAAAGTTTGGAGCCTTTGGACTGTAAGAGTGGCCCTCAGCGGACCAAGTACGGTGACAACCTGGGAATTCCACTGAAGGCAAGGGGTGGTGCCAGCTGGTTCCTCCTGAATTGTTGCTTGTGCTGTATCTATTCCCAGGCCTAGAAGGCAACTGACCATCACAGCCTATGGGCTGCCCTTATTGAAGTACCTCAAGGACATGTGTCAAGGCAGGGGGAAAAAAAGCTAGCTTGGAAAATGCCACCATTGAATCAAGAAAGAATCTGTTCCACTAACCCTTCGAAAAATTGCTAAGTTTCATTTTGTAAACCACTTAATCTTTTTTTTTTTAAGATTTATTTATTTATTTATTTATCCCTCCCTTGCTGCTTGTATTTGCTGTGTCCATTTGCTGTGTGTTTTTTCTGTGTCTGCTTATCTCCTCCTTGCTGCGAGGTCTTGCTGCATCAGCCCATCGCGCAAACCCGGGGCCTCCCATATGGTAAACGGGAGCTCTATCGATTGAGCCACACCCGCTTCCCTAAACCAGTTAATCTTAGTGAGTTGTTAAAATACTGTGGTGAAGAGAGAAGGCGGAAACTTAAGTGAAACCCAAGTTCAAATCCTGGATGCACCATTTCTTAATGTGTGAAAGGAAAAGTGACCTTGAGCAAGTTAAATAACCTCTCTGAGTCAGTTTTCTCTTTGATAAAATAAAACCCTTGTTTTCTGTCTTGTGTGCATAAAAGCTCCCAGATTGTGCATATCTAATTACTATGATCATTTATTTGTGTCATTGAGGGTCCTGGAATAGAAGTTCTTAAGAGTCTATCAACTTTATAGATTTTTTTTTTTTTTTCAGAAAAGCTAGGCTTGTTTGTTATTTATATTTAGATTGTGTAAGTATTCTTATCTGTTTGTCTATATGAATGTTTGAATGTGTAAATGTGTCAAAGTAGGGAATTACAAGAAGTTGCATGCTATGTAGACTACTGCCCTCTACTGGACAATAAAAAAGACACTATTAAATGCTAGAATTCTCTGCAGTTTCCATAACCTAGTTTTAAAAATGAAAAAGCTATTGTGCAATAGCTGCATTTAAAAAAAAAAAATTTTGATCTATAACAGGGTTTTTCAACCTCAGCACTATTGTTATTTTAGGCCAGATAATTCTTTGGGGAGACTGTCCTGCGCATCGTAGGGTATTTAGCAGCATCTCTGGCCTCTACTCACTAAATGCCAGTAACACCCCAACCTCAATTGGACAACCAAGAATGTCCCCACATAGTGCCAAATGTACCCTGAGGACAAAACTTTTCCCCTTTGAGAACCACAGATCGACATTGAAAATTGCTGATTTCATAGTTTATTGAAACTAACTTTATGAGCAAAAAATTATTTGACCCTTTATTTCCTATCAAAGTAACCTGATGGCATTCTTATATCAAAATTTTTTGCTTAACAATTAAGAAATTATAATATTTTAATATTGTCTAATATACCAACTTCAGCATTTCAAAATCACTGATTAATTTCCAGAACAATTTAGTATGCAGTTCTTAAGTGAAACTTTAATCATATGATCCAACACAATCAGTCATTCAGCAAACACTACAGAGGACCCAAAAATGAATAAAACATGAATAAGAGAAATGAGTAAGCCTGCCCTTAAATAGTTTCCAATTTAGAGTCTAGTTGGGGGAAGGATTACATAAATCAAGATATTCTGTAAGATACCTTGATAAATACCACAATAGTATAACTTCATTTCACAGGTGAAAAATCTGAGACCCAGTCAGGTAATCTAATTTTCCCAATATCACACAGACAATTGATAGTAAAACCAAAACTAGAGCCAAATTTCCTGAAACTAACATCAGGATTCTTTCTACTTACCTAAACCTCTTAAAACAAAATCCAGTTCAGTATTATCTTGATTTGCAGTCACCACTTAACAATAGTACTTTGTCATTATAAATGGAAACCACAAAATTAGAAATATTAAAGTAATTTAGCATGCTTCTCTTTGGGAAATAGTTTTAATTGAGTAGGACCAGAAAAGCTTTTGATTTTTTTTTTTTTTGGTTGGCAGTGAATTAAAGGCTCTAGTTTTCAGAATCTATTTGTTTAAGAATTGGAATTATAATAGCAGCTAATGATTTGGGTTTTTACTATGTGCCGGGTACTATACTGAATACTTTACATACATCTTATTGAATTCTCTGCATACCTCCAAACAGTAGGTGCCATCATTGCCCCTATTTAACAGGTGAGGAAACTTACTTGAATTTACACACCTAGAAAGTAGGAAAACTGAGGTTTGAACCTAGGAAGTCTAACAGCATTAGACCTTTCAATCAACCATTCTCTTATACTGAGAAAACCTAGGACTGGAAAGAGAGGATGCATATTAGAACTCAAACTTAAGTTAATATTTTCTTCCATTAATTATGAATCTTCCAAATTTCAATGACGAGGTAATGTTAAAAAAAAAAAAAGATTGAACATCAATTATAGTTGACAGTTCGATATGCTGCCTCATTTAATTCTCAGAACAACTTTGTAAGGTGATATCAGCATTCCCATCGCATAGATATGGAAATGGGATTTGAAAAGGTTGACATGTGTCCAAAAGTCACACAGGAATAGGCAGACACCAAATTAAAAAATGTTTGTGTCTTCTAAGCCTGTCATAGAGGAAGAAGGTGAAGGAATTATAAATAGAAAAAGGGAATGATATCATAAGTACAGATGAAGCATTAGCTTGTGAACTGATATTTTAAATGATTTGAAAGAGCAGTTATATTTTTCCCAATTTTTATTATATAGATATTTTAAAATATGAACCACTATAAAGGAAATGCTATATTTCTTTGATTCATTTTGTCATTTCAGCGTGACCAGATGTTACTTGAAGATGTTTTACCTGTACAAGAGGATGATTCTTTGATGTCTTCACACCCAATTGTTGTCACTGTGACAACCCCTGCAGAAATAACATCTGTTTTTGATGGAATATCCTATAGCAAGGTGGGGAAAATATGACATTGTTTTGAACTTCTTCCTGTTCAGTGGAACTGATCAATGCTGGTCATTGCCATAGGATTTTAAAATCCTATTTTTAAAAGAATTTCTCTTTTCATTTTTGTTTATAACTGCTTTCATTCTGATAATTGACCATTAACCTTTAGGCAGAAATTTTAGAACTATTTGATTTTTCAAAAAGACAGTAAACCTTCTTTTCCTGCCATGTGGTCAATGAGAAGCATCGTATATGTGGACACCTTTTCTTGTAGAATCATTTAGTGCTCTCAGTAACTCTTAAAGCCAACTCAGTTGAAAGGATTTACTTTTATCCATTTTTCAGATAAGATTTAAAGATGACTTTGTTAGCATGTTGTAGATAGGGCACTTTTATCCGTTGAAATTTTATGAAAAGTTGATGAAAATTTGTAGTGACTGTTCACTTCCTAGAGCTGCTGTAACACATACAAGGTGGCTTTAAACAAGAGAAATTTATTCTCTCCCAGTTCTCAAGGCTACACGTCCAAAATCAAAGTGGCAGTCAGGCTATGCTTCCTCTAAAACATGTAGCAGAGATTCTTCCTGGCCTCTTGTAGCTTCTGGCATTTGCTGGCAATCCTTGACGTTCCCTGGTTCACAGCCGCAGCACTTTAATCGCGGCCCCTGTGGTCATGTGGCATTCCCTCTTCCTGCCCGCCTGTGTCTCTTTTCCCCTCCTTATAAGGACATCAGCCTGTTGGATTAAACTCCAATATGACCTCATATTAATTTGACTAATTCCATTCGCATTAACTTTTTTTCCAAAATAAGGTCACATTCTGACCTACTGGCAGTTAGGACTTCATCAAATCTTTTTGGGAACATGATTTAACCTGTAATGTTGACTCTTTTCTACAGCATCTCCTGTAGCCACTCCTCCTATCATAGTCCATGTTTGCTAATATTTTACAATATGTCAGCCTTTTCCCACCTCAGATTCTCAGGATTTACTCACTACAATGAGTTGCTCAACAGTTACTGCAAATAAGTACATGTTGTTATCCTGATTGATAACTAAAATTTAAGTAAAAAATATTATAGTTATTAAAATGAATACTAGGTAAAATTGAGTGAAAAGCCTTCTAAATAATAATATTTGAAATTTATAGAATCATATTTTTTTTTCCTTCTCTAAATCTACTTAGAGCATATTGTCATAACTCACATGGGAGAAGTTTGTATTTGTTGTATCACTTTCTTCCTGAGGCTTAGATACTTCATGGGTTTAAGATATTAGGTCAGAAATAAATCAATGTTTCCAAGTTTTTAGCCTTCTACTAGGTACGAAAGTAATTTAGAATGCTTAATAAATTGGTAAAAATTACTAACAAGTGGGAAGGAAAAGTTTTAC
>JAQZBX010051737.1:0-19300 GCA_029593785.1 Cabassous unicinctus | reverse complement strand
ATTCCGAGGATCAAATCCCAGTAAAGCCAGGAGGAGAAGGAGGAGAAGAAAGGGCAGGAAATGGACACAGAGAGTTGCCCAGTGAATGGACACAGAAATAGCAAAAAGGGGGGGAGGGGAGGTAAAAAAGGATAAAAGAAAATAAATAAATAAATAAATAGATAAATCCTTAAAAAAATGTATAGGGGAGGAAGATACAGACTATAGTTAATAGTAATACTTTGACGATGCTCTTTCATGATTTGTTAACAAATGTTTCACAACAATGCAGGGTGTTTGGGGGCGGGGTGATGTGTGGGAGTCCTGTATGATGTTATGCATGTTTGTTTTGTAAGTTCACAGTGTTTACTGAACACTTATAGTTTATGTATGTTCATATGCAAATGATATACTTCAATAAATTGTTTAAAAAAAAAAAAAGAAGAAACTGAGAATACAGAGTTTATTGTCCCAGCTATTACCATGGCATTCCCGCCACAAGCGCTAAGTTGTATCCACACTTTCCTGATAACAGTGTAGTAAGCAAAGTGAGACTTATCCTTTTTTCACCCCTATCATTATCCTAACCTCCCCCAGGATTAAGCAAATCATCATGGGCTAGAGCATTTATCAATGAATTAATGTATGATATCTTGTGAGGTAACATGAGATAAGGGCAGGGAAGGAATAAATCATCTCGTACCAAATGAAGAATTTGCTTATAAGAAATAAAGTTATATTATAAAAATAAATATCAGTCTCTTGTATAGACTAAAAGCAAAACTGGTAAAAGAAAAAAAATTAATCTTCAGGGGCACAGGGATTCAGATCGTTTCCACCTGTGACACACCATTTCCCACACATGCTGACCATGGTTGCCCCAGAAAGGAAGAAAAGGACCTTGGCAAATAGGCATGTGGTCAGGCCTAGAGGTGAAGTGCATCACTCCCCACCTCATCGTGTTGGCCAGAACGCAGCCAACGTTTCACACCTACTGAAAGGAAGAAAAGCCAGTCAACTTGTGTGTCCAGGACAAGGATCTGGGACAGGGACAGACAGAAACTCTCACAAATTTAGATCCTTAAAGAACACTTGAGCTAAAGCCTGTACTCAAAGAGTTTCTTGTTAGGGACCACAATGCCCGCCTCCTGTGCCGTTCATCTGACCAAATCCGCCTTCCTTCCCAGGGACAAGCCAGCAGACACTTAGGAGACCTCATTCTTTTCCACTGCACAACAGAAGTAAGGAGGCACTGGCACACTGTCCCAATACCTGAAGATATTAATATTATAAGGGGGTGTGTGGAGGCTGCAAATTAAATATTTTATTAAAATAAGAAGGCAGATTTTGGAGTGTAGAGAAAGGGGTTAAAGGAAGAAGGATGGAGAAAAAGTGTACATGATAGTTAAGGGGAATATACAGAATTATTAAATGGGAGTTAGCACGAGACATCAGATAACTTGGTGACAATCCACTGGGATATACTCACGTATACATACACATAGTCACACAGAGACACATGGGCTAGGCTGTGAGGTTTCACCTTTGTGCAGTCAAGGGGCTGAAGTAACACAACTAGGTAGTCTGGTGGTATAACAACAAAATTCTCATCACAAAACCCTTAGCATTCCTTCAATCTATACAGTTTTGAAACTGTTGTCAGAAGCCCTTCAGGAAATAATGATTTTGTGTGGTTCAGTCTATATTTTTTCAGAGAGTATTGGAAGAATCTATAATTGGGTGAAAAAGGAGAATGCCTTTCCTCCTGATCTTTAATGGGCAGTGGCTATAACATAATAAATTGAACTTTGAAAAGCAAAGAGAATCCTCCAGTAAATATGACCCATCTAGAAAGAGTAAGATTGAGCACTGACTATGTCTTCCTGAAGAAGACAAGCACGTAGAATAAAATAAGAATTTAAAGTGTATGAGGCAGAGATTGCAATATTGGTTCTAATTCTTTACCCCTCCCAATAGTTACACCATTTGCCGTGGAACTTTTTTGGTCAATCAAATTACACAGAAGTGACAACACCAGATCTAAGCCAGACCTTAAAAGACTTCATGTTTCTACTTACCCTCTTGCATCTCTGCCATCATGGTAACCAACTTGCTACTCCCAGCAGAAAGGAGAAGGAAGTGAAGTGGAACCATCTCAGATATCTGAGTCTAGCCTAGAATGCCGACCACCGGGTGATTGAGTGACCCTGGTTGAAGTCCACAGAGCCTCTCAGCCCAGCCAGTTCAGAGCAGCTGCCCCTCAGCCAGCACTCAGATCTGTGAAAATAAATAATCGCTTCCAGCCACTGAGTTTTGGGGTGGTTTGTTTTGTGTCGGTTTGTTTTGTGTCGTTTTGTTTTGTGGTGGTTTGTTTTGTGGAAATATTTAACTGAAATGATGCTTCCAAAAATATAATAATGGCTTTCCTATCTAAGTTAATATTTATAGGTCTCTAATCTGGCAACTCTGCTAGGGACCTTAATCTTGAGCCAGACTAAACCTCATTTTCTTAACAAGTCTTCCCATACTCTGAAACTGACTTTTATTTACTTGTGCTGGACAAAAGTTGGCAGCTTTTTTTTTTTTTTTTTTTTTAACAATCCTTCTCTTCAACAAATATTTAATGTGAACATTTTAAAATTTATTTTCTTTTTTATTTCGTTGCATTTATATCCTTTTTAGCAGATAAACTAGACCATCTACAAGGCAGATATTTCAGTGGTTAGCTCAGGTTCAAAGCTAGTGAGACCAGCTGTTCCCTTTCTCTTCTGCAACCTGGAAATCTCCCTAAAACATACACATCCTTTCAATTCCTACTCTCTGTGGATAGTGATGGCATACAAATATAATGACTGCTCCACAAATAAAACTTAGACTGTCCCCAAAATTGACACTTTTCTAAGTCCCCAAAGTAGTTCAAAAGGCCTAAGGGGTGGCGGGCAGGGGAAGAAACAATAACAAACACTGTTTTCTTGTATCTGGGATCATTCAATTCTCACTTTGAGCACATCCAAGAGTTAAAATCTATCTAACATTACTCAGTGTTTTAATATCAGACAAGCCTCAAAAAAGAAATCTGTACTGAAGTATGTGTTAGAGTATTTCCCTCTATGATAGCTCAATCGATTAAATTCTGGAAGGTAAATAGGCAGTTCTAAACATTTTATTTTGCAATTCTTAGAAACCTCAGTTTGCCTCTATGTTAAATGTAATTAAATATACTTTCTTGATGAGAAAAATATAGTTGAGAAGAATTGACAACTACATTCCATTTGAAGCTCTATATTGACAGAAAGTGTAAGGTTGAAGTAGCATGGATTTGGGCCGCTCTCCAGGATGAAGTGTTTTATATTTGTTTAAAATGTCTGCATTTAAAATTAAAACCCCAAACTTCCTTTTTCAATTAAGGCCTCACTAAAATGCATAATACTTAAGAATAGGGACCTCAAAATGTTCTTGTCCTACCCACCTTCATAACTGCAATATGAAAATTTCTCAAATTCATAAAACCATTGTGGGGGCTGGGTTATTTATTGAATACTTAGAATACTCCTTTTCTTAATAATAAAGGAAGTAGGTTGAAGACATTTCAAAGCAAACAAGTTTAGTCCATTTCCTCCTACTCCAAATCCTATTTGATCACATTTGCCAAATTTCCTACTTAGTATTTCTCAATACACAGTACTTGTATAGATAAACTTTGTTTACATAAAAAGTTAATTTATGCATGGTACCTTGATTAATATCTAAGGAAAATTCCAATTATGCCTCTAAACAAGAAACCAACTTTACTGATTAGATAAAATCATCATATTTTTATCTTAAGATAAATATTTTAGACTAGGATAAAAGTGATAATTTTTTCTTTAAGCTTCTCAGAGTCTCACCGTATCCCCAACTCTGACCTCTACATAATTAGAAGAGTGATATTATGGGGAAAATTAGGTTTCAATGGAACAAGATTCTCTCCTATTTCATAAGTATTCTTTGGAGAGTTTAAAAATCTGTAACATTCTGTTCATGCACTCTTTTTAAGTTGCTTCCTGTCCTATTTAAGTTTCGACAGATTGTAGTCATGCAGAAACAAGCTTTGACTCCCCTGTCTCTGGGCAACCAAAGAACTGACCATCTGGACTCCTAGTTTGATAAAGCCTTCTAGAGAGCAAGAAAAATCTTGGCAATAAAAGAACATAGCTTAAATGGAATGCAGAAAAAAATCTCAAAAACATATTACATTCAGACATTGTTTTATAAACAACTTAGATTGTGCACACATGCAAACATGTGTACACATGCTTAAAATTCCAATAGGAGACTTTAGATTAATAGTTAAGGAGCATGATTTGGATGATACATAATTTATCATTCTAACCAGGAAACTTTTCAGTGTGAAAAGAAGTACTATTAACTACCACACTGGGAGCAGCATAAGGCAGGGTTATACCTTACAAAACAGATGGTGCAGTAACCCTAATGATAATGAAAGAAGAGTTTGGAGATATTCTCTTCGCTAAATGAATTGAAGAAAAGAAAAAAAAATATTAGTGGCTAACAAATGAACACATACTTGCATTTTTATGGTGCTACCTCTAAAAATAACAAATCCCAATGTGCATCCCAGCCATGATCCAATAACATCATCTATTATAAATTTTGACCAGTTGTCCAAACTTGAAAATGGTCTCAAGAGAAAATCACTTGCCAATAGGTATATTTAGACCCTGCATGACATTGGTAGGACAAAATCTTTGACAAATGAGTAATCAGTAACATAATTTCTATAGCATGAATTCTACATATTTTTTTTAAAGAGGGGGAAGCATTATCTCCACAGAATTGGAAATGTTAAAACTAGATATTCCAAGGGAACAGCTATTTCTGAGCAATTCTTCCAAAAGTTTGTGTTGTTAATTTGGAATTTGGTCTCAGTGTTATAGAAGACTTGGATGAATACAAAAGTAATTTTCTAATTTTCCTCCAAAAAGAATTCATACAAGGAGGAAGTTGAAATTGTCCAAGAGAGGGATGGCATGAGGTCATTACTTTCTGAAGAAGATAGAAAAGGGCTGACCCAGAAAGAGAGTGAATCCTCAGAGACTAAAGAGGAGAATGATGACAGGGTCATCATGGACCTCAATTGCCCTCTTTCAGGCCATGATCCAAAGATGAAAACACTTTGGAAGAAGGTTGTAGCAATGACCCCTGAGAGATAAAAATCATTGCTACAGTATTAGGAGCCTTAGAAATATTCCTAGGGGTCAAGTTAGCATGGAGGAACTGGAAGCCACCAACATAGCTACCCTTATATGAATAAACTATTTAGGCTGAGGTTATCTTGTGTCTGGCCACATATCTTCTCATTCTATATTTCAATAATTGCTGCTACAAACAGCTTTTCTCACTTTGCCATGATGGCCGCATTCTGGTAGCTACTGCTTTCTGCCCTGGGGCATAGGACATCTTGGCAATCATGTTGGAATATATAACATTTGATGGTATGAGAAAGTTAAGAATCCATGGGTCAACCCTTGACCACATGAGTCGGACTCAGTGGATACATACTCCACCTTTCTTGTCTCAATTTGGCAATGCTAGTATGCATTCTACATAGCTTCTCAGAGATGTAGGACAGTGGTGACCAACCCAAAATAAACCCTGGAGTTTGATTTCCATCCTTCCCCATTTCACCCTTCCCAGGACTCAACTCTTTTTCTCTGGGATAATGTTCCCATCCACCCTCCCCCCCACCAAAAAAAAGGTATATGTAATATATGTAATTTCTATTTTAAATAAATAGAAGTCTCATATATTTAAATCAAACCATATCAATATATAAAGTAAACACTGTCAGAACTAAAGGGAGGAGTAGATAAATCTACAATCAGAGATGGATAGTTTAACACTTCTCTTTGAATAATTGATAGAACAAATAAACTAAAATTTACCAAAGATGGAGAAGACTTAGATGATACTATCGGCCACTTTTACTGAACTGATAGTTATAGAAATTAATGTAGCCTTTAGAGAAAATATAGTCCATTAACCATAAGGAAGTATAAAATGAAAGTGTGATGGGAATAGCTATGTTAATAAGGCTTTCCATATTTAAAAGGTAAACTCGGTTACAGCCCATCATTTGTTCTGTAGTTAACAGCACAAATATGCAATACTAACACGTGGTATTAATAATAGGACTGTTTGTGGGGAAAATACACCAAATATAAGCTATGGACTATAGATAGCAGTAATATTATGATGATGTTCTTTCATCATTTGTAACAAATGTGTCACAACAACCTAAGGTGTTGGAGATGGGGAGAGGTATGGGAATCCTGTATGTTATGCACGATTGGTTTGTAAATTCATAACTTGTTTAATTAAAAAAAAAAAAAAAAGGTAAACTCTGGTAGCATGCCAACATCCAAGATATAGTCAAGCTGGTGATCCGGGGAAGAAAATAAGATAAATTTTCAGTTATCATTGTAACATGTCAAAATCTTAGTTTAAGAAAATCAAGTCCACAAATAATTCTACATTTAAGCCCCTTCCAAGGCAAAATAAAATTCCCCAAAAAATAGCGTTCTAAAGCTCCTCTTAAACTTTCTCATGAAGCATCATTTTAAAAATTGTCAGAATTCCATTGGAAATCCTACTTTTCTTTGGGAAGATCCCAAGTGCACTCAACAGGAATCTGTGCATTACTCATGATGTCTACAACTTTAGTAATGAGAGTGAAACTGTAATAAAGCCATTTAAAAATACTATCCACTCTTTTAAGTTTTTTCAACAACTGTTCTATCAATAAAGATAAAAGGGACTAATCATAAATTTTTGGAATGATATATTTTCTTCAGGATTTTTTTGGAAATCTCTCTACCCTTTCAATACTGAGGCACTTGGAGATGATTTGACTAATCTGAAATATTATTCCATTCAGGGAAACAAAAACTTTGAAGATCTATCTTATTTAAATGGGTACAAATTTTCCAACAATGAGAATAGAATTAACTGAATTATGAGCACAGACACAGTCACGAAGAAGGAATGCAGAAGAATGAGAAACCAAAAAACATCTTAAAAAACAAATGAAGACAGATTGAAGCACAACATCTCATGAAAAATTATTTGACTAATTATCACTATTAAAATGGATATAACATCTGTCCAAGAATTGGGGATGAATTAAACACAGGAAAATGATCAATACAATTTTTAAAAGAAAAAAATGGATGGGGGAGTTTTATAGCATAAAAACACATCAATTCTTCCTATTACAAACTCCCCAACCAACATCAAACAAAGCAGGCTGTAATCTAAATAGCATAATGTAACTGAAGGTTTCAATTCACTGAAACATATTATCTGGTGTTCAAGTCACATAGTGGGGATATAGCGATGAGTAGGATTGTGTTTATACTTTCAATTTGCCAAGTACCTAGTTAATGAAGAAAAGAAATACAGAAATACAGATTACTGAAGAACCAGTACAATTTTCCTAATCCTTATAACACCCATACTCACCAAATTCATAGTTTTTTTTTTTATGGTGAACTATGTGACTAAATCAGGAATTCACTTCTCTTTCATGTATCTTGCAGGTAAGTGTTTAAACTGTATTTCTCCATATGAAAAACATTCTCAAGTTCAAAACGCATGTAAAGGTTTCTATTTGGGTACTAAGGTACTAAGGTACTAAGCCAAATTTGTCATTTATAAAAGAGTGCCTATTTGGAGAATTTTCTGGTTCAAACTATGCCATGTACATGCTGTTTTTTTGTTTCTCTGTGCAAGGTATTGTAAAGATTCTGCAAGCATCCATATACCAACTTGACTTTGCCGTGAGTATGAGAGAGATGAGAGAAGTGAGAAATCACTCCAAAGCTTCCTCCTGCCACTTCCCTCTCTCTTTGCATCTAGTAATGAGGAATTTTGAAATTGATGGAGAGAAAGACAACATAGAAACAGACATGGGTCGACAGAGAATCTCCAAGATTACCTTTGCATGGAGAAGGAGAAATTTTGCCTGGATTCATTCTCCTCATTGGGTGACTCTGAAGCATTCAAAGTCTTAACTAAGTTTAAGGAAGAGGTTATCTCCCCTGAGGGAGAGTTGGAAATGCTGACAGACCTGCTGAGGTATGAGCAGAAGTCTGGGGGGCAGGACAGAGAAATTAAATCGATTATCCAGACCCATGGATATCAAGCCCTGTTCATTCACAGAGATTTTAAACATTAGTAACTTTCCTTGTGACTATCACACCTTTATCCAAAGAAAAAACTGAAAAATGCACTAAAATAGTTGTTACTTGTAATATATACTGAACATATAAGTGGTATAGTTAAAAATTATTACTCGATTTCATTCATATGAATTCATTCTTATGAATATCCCTGAGTCTATAAAGTTTTATCAACTAGGGTGAAGGGCATAGACAGTTTTAACAAGTCATTCTGTGTTTCAGTTTTTCAACCTCTGTAAAAATGTTTATGCATGCAAACTATCCATTCTTGAGGCTCTGGCCTCTTCTCTTATTATCTCCCTTTTTTCACCTCCTTTCCAACCACTCTGCCCCTACCTTCGTTCCTCCAGTATGCAAGGCGTGATCACACCGTAAGGTCTTTGTACTGGCTGTTCTTTCTATTCAGGACTCTTCCCCAGAAATCACCTCCTTTAAGTAGCTGGTCAAATGTCACACGTCAATAAAGTTGAGTACCCTATACAAAATCCTATCCAGCCACCGAAAACCACATTCTTGACTCCCTCTTATCTGTCTCTACTTTACCCTTTTTTCATTTCATTTATTATTTTCTTTTATACCATGTAATTGCTCGTTCATTAGATGTATTGCTTACTTTCTGTCTCTTCCAGCTAAATGTATTCTCCATGGGAAATGGGTCTTTTTCTCTTTTGTTCACTAATAAATCTCAGCTTTCCAAAACAGTACTGATGTAAACTGGGCAAGCAATAAAGATTTTCTGAATCAGTAAATGGGGGAAAGTAAATCTCTCAGCCACCCTGAATCTTTGTATGGCATATTTGTTCCCAGAAGAAAAAAAATATCTAGGGCATTTTCTTAGTTTCCTGGCTGCTATGAAAAAAATAACACACAATGGGTTGGCTTAAGCAATAAGAATTTATTGTCCTATGGTTTGGGAGGCTGAAGGCTTCGCCAGGGTTCAGTAGCATTCTGGCAGGTTGGCAATCCTTGGCATTCTTTGGCTTTCCTGTCACATGGAATTGTCCTCTCCTTTCTCTTCCGGGTTTCCACATCCCAAAAACAAAGAATATCTACAATTGCAAGCAAAACAGTTCCTTCTATTTGACCCATAAAATCTAAGTCCCCTCTCAATCTGAAGAAAAATCCCCAAATCCTCAAGACTGAGGAATGAACAAACATAAGGGGAGAAAGAAACCATGGACCAAAATAGACGTTATTATTGTAGTAATGGAAGAATTTGTAACATCGAAATAAAGATAGTGGTTATTAGAGGTTCTGAGGGGAGGAAAAAGGAGAAAAAGTGGTAATAGGGCATTTTCAGGGCATTGGAATTGTTCTGCATGATATTGCAAAGACAGATAGAGGTAATTATACATTTTGTCAAAACCTATAAATTATATGGTGCAAAGCGTAAACCATAAGGTAAGCATCCTGGTTAGTAGCAATGCTTCAATATTTGTTCAATTTTAACAAATGTACCATGCTAATGTAAGGTGTTATTAATAGAGGAAAACATGGGAAGGGTAAGAGGTGGGGTATATGGGAATCCCCTATAATTTCAATGTAACTTTTCTGTAATCTAAAAATTTATTTAAAAATAAAGCTCATTATATGAAAAAAAAATAATAATAATATGTACTAAGAAATGATCATGATGTGAGGAGACAAGCAACTCACTTTACCGAAGGGAATTAGCATAAAATCAACTACATGATCTCCAACTTTCCATGGTCATATTGTTCCAAGAATAAATGTTTATAAAGCTATTTAACTAACTTGAATATTTTAGTGTATAATGAATTATGACTGACAATATGCCATGATTTCCTTATAATAACAAGGAACATAATAAAATAATTAATAATATGTTTAATGAAGGTGATTTACAGTCTGTTTCTCACTGTATTATTACTTTAACTAAATATGTGAAATTTAAATAACTACTGAAGGCATATTATTAAATAAATGCAATGTGACACTTTTAGGGACATCCCTAATTGTTCACAATATGGAGAAAAATAAAGTTTTAATAAACTTTCATATGGCCTGTATCAGAGAAGAATAGAAAAAATCCACATAATTCCAGTACTTTTTGGTCTACATTCCAAGAAAAAGAGAACTCAGTTCTAAATAATTATCTTAACTTCAGTAATAGGGTAATGAAGTTTTAAGATCTACACTAGATTTTATACATTAAGATATTGAAATGCATGTTTGACATTTGAGCTCTGAGGTACAAACCAGAGGAGCTGACAAATTTATGAAAGCAGTTTGTTTTGACAATATATTTGAGAGTCAGAATTGCAAAAAAGAGAGAATCAGAGAAACAACAGGAACCGATGTCGTCTCTGCCTAAGATGTCCCTCTTCACGTCTCTTCACTATTCCAAGCTCATATGCCACCAATTTCATAATATTCTTTTTCCCTTCTATGCACATAATCACTTCTTCCTTTATATTCACTGAACATTTAGTTTGTAGATTTATTTTAGCATTTATGTTACTGTATTTGGTGCTGTAGTTACTTTTATTTCTGACTTGTCTGATGGATTGAAATTCACATTGTCTGCTTCCTTATGTCTCAATATTTTACATACTGGCAGATAGCAGGTTCTCCATGGGTATTTTTCCCTCAGTAAAACCATTTTATACCATTAGACAAATTCAAGTATGAAATTAGAGTTTTCAAAATTATATTCTCCCAAACAATTAAAGGTATTTTTGTAAAGGAAATATTTACTTATAGAAAAACAAAGTTTGCATAAAATTGAACAACTAATGACTGGGGATTTAATAGCTATAGGAACAAAAACAGACTGGAGAGTTGTACTAACCATACCACACAGTCAGTAGTTGGGACTAGAGTCAAACCAAAAGATTCACTGAGCACAACCCATAAGCAATCACCTTGAAGTGGTAGGATCAATGCAAATGCTGTGAGTATCCATAAGCCATGAAATTAAGCAGAAACAACAGAAAAGGGAAGAGAAATGTATTCAATAGTGACAAGAGCAGTGGAAGCAGAGAGAGAGAGAACTGAGTCACCAAAAAGGTGGAACATTAGTGTAACAGCAGTAAAGGGAAGAGTGGAGACCTGCTGTAGAAAGAGTGATAGACCTGTTGCTAAAATGGTACCATGTATACAAAAAACGTTCTCATTCCTATTTCCTTTAATTGTCCTCAAATCCTTACAATAAACTCTTACCACCCATGATGGTTAAGCTAATGTGTCAAATTGGCCAGATGATGGTGCCCAGTTGTTTGGACAAGCAAGCACTGGGCTAATTATAATACAAGGGCATTTATGAATTTTAATCATCAGAGAGTTGATTGCATAAATGGCTGGTTACATCTACAATCAACTAAGGAGATTGCCGTCAGCAATGAGTGATGGCTCATCCAATCATTTGAAGGCCTTAAAAGGGGAAGTGATTTCAGCATTCAGAGAGAGAATTCCCAACTCCACGTCAGACAGCCTGTGTCTCCTGGGAATTCATCAAGAGCCTTCATTGGAGTCCCTGGTTTGCAGCCTGCCTTACAGAATTTGCACTTGTGCATCCCCACAGTTGTGTGAGACAAGTTTGTAAAATCTCATACTATTTACAGACATCTTCTGTTGGTTTTGTTTCCCTAGAGAACACTAACTAATATGCCACCTAAGCTAAACTAAGTTTTCTCCTGTTCCTTAAAACCTAAAAGATTCTATCAAAATAAGCTGAAATAGAGTGGCTTAATTCAACGTGTCTTTTCTACATACTTCCATAAACAAGTACCAAATTCAATATTCTTTTCCCAGGAAAACAATATTCTAGATGTTTCATTTGATTCTACTGCATTTAGGGCACCAAAAAAGCTTTATTCCTACCTTCACCTCACTGTCCACATATGGTTACCAAATTTTGACAAGTCTTCTGTAATAAATCTCAAAATAGTCCCATCTTCTCCAATCTTACTAGTTTACATCTTCCTTCATAATCAGCTAAATGATTGTAATTTGGTTTTCCTAATTGATCTGTCTGCATTTATTCTTTATCTGCTTTAATCCTAAAATATCTTTTTAAAAAATGACCACTATTTGGCAATAAGTATGGCCAAGAACTACATATGCAAAGGTTTGATGGGACTACAAGCTAAAGGGGCTCCCAATTCAGAACACAAGAAGTAAATATTATGCAATTAATCATGATAAATTGAAACATATTTTCAAGTCTACAAACAAAGCCCTCTGGGAGGATAGATGGTGGGAGAAACCGATTCTGTCTGGGGGATAACATAGGGTCAAAAGAATGTTGATTCAGATGAGAAGTAAGACCTCATCGTTGGTGATATACATGCTTCTGCCAGTTTAGTTATTCTGAATTATTATATTTTTAGTAAAGTGCAGTAAAATAATGAAAACCAGAGATAATTTTCAAAAATAATTTAGTAATTAATACAATACTTTAATAATTTAATCAAAAATTGAAAGTTGGGATTTGGGGCAACAGTTTACAAGTGTTGTTTGAGAAGGCCAACTGTCTTCTAGCTATTTGAGGGTTCATGGTATACTTCAGCCCTTTCTGTGAGAGAAAAGAAGCCACTGATACTATGGAAAGCTGTGTGTGGGTACAGCCCCTCAATCTGGGACAAGGGTAGTGATTCAGAGTGAACACTCAAGGTCACTTCACTTTCAGTCTGCTCTGCTCCTTGTATCACATACCTATAATATGCTGGGCACTGAAAATGCCAATAAAATGTATCTATTATTTAGATTAGTTGTGATCAATACTATGAATTTTATTATTTCTGTGAGCTTAAGCCCTTTCCTTTCCATCGACACTCCTGTAATTTTCCATGTCTTGCAAAGCCTACCACCCGTACCTCAAACCTGGGATAAAGGCATCACAGAAAAGTCATTCACTAATATTATTTTCATCAAATTTTCCACCAGAGATCCCGTACTATTGTCTGAATATCCATAATCAGCTAGAAACTGATTGTGAAGGTATAAAAGAAAGTTTTGATTATCCATTTCAGATTTTGGTCACCTCCCTGTATTCAATACAAGTTGAACAAAACAAGCATTGCCATATTATAGACAACAAACAATTTTTCATATTTCACTTCACTTTGCTTGAAGAACAACAAAAATATGTAAACAGGTATTGTTTTGTTTTGTTTTTGATTTTTTCAAATCATGAGCCTTTTTCTCCCATACCCTGAGTTTAAATATTGTTACCAAAATCCAGGTATGTAAATTTGGGAAATAATATGTGACTCAAATTCCTCATTTCCCCATATATGAAATATTTTTTTCTATGAAAACAAAACATATCTCCAGTGGGTAAAGAGGTTAATTGTAATATCATGTCTAAAACATATGCAATGAATCTGTATAACATATGGAGCACTTATCCAAATTTAGTTTTCCAAACAATGCTGCATACTGTGAAATATTAATTGGTGTTCTAAGAAAGAGAAACTTTCATGATCAAATATGATTGGGAAATAGTGGAAGACTGATCCATTCACAAAATTGTGAATAATTTGCCGAAGTAATAGGTGGAATGTGTTCCTTCAAGGATATACCTTCTTGCAAACACTTTTGTGTAGTAATTATAATAAAGAGTTTCCAACACTATATCCTCTGGCAAAAATCCATGGAAAAATTAAAGGTGACCATTGAAAGCAGAGTCATACGTTTTGACAATTAATGAAACAGAATGAGGATTTGACGTTAAGGATCTTTTATAAACAATTATCCAATTTCTACATTTTAGCAGATAACTTGAGAAGTGCTATATTTAATCCACCTCCCTCTAATATCCTAGTATATCTACAATTGGGAAAAGATTCTGAAATGTATCCTCCCATTCAGACAGTCTCTGGAATTCCTAGGTTTGATCTAGGAATCAGTCCTCAAAGTCCCAAAAACATACAGAATGAATGAAATGTAACAACAGACTCATCTTGATATACTCTGTAACACTCCCAAACCAGAAGTCATAAATACAGTAACTACTAGGATAAAGAACAGAGCCAAGAGTGCTGTTACATTTGAATCCTCTAAATCTTCTTCTGCCAAACTGCCTCTCTTTACGTAACAATAATTTTATTTAAGAATAAAAAAGTAATTCATTTAAGATGAAGTAAGCACACTCCACTCTGTACTTTCCACTGAATGCAATTAAAAACTCTGGAATGAATATATTAATCAGCAACTTGAGAACTCTGAAAAATAAATGGTAGCAGGCAGATTGGGTTGGGAAATAAGCACATAAAGTAAGATTGATCTGATAGTGTTTCTAGGTTTATTTTCCACTCATAAATACCAGCCCAAACTCAAACACAATCCAAATCCCAAAAGAATACTTTAGGTGCAGACAGAAAGAGACTCCTGATGCTGTTCCAGAGGGAGGAAAGTAACCCCTATGTGCATACTAGGTTTCCTGTATGTCAGTGTCATTCTATTGTATGGTAGCCTGAAGGACTAAACCAAGATGCTTGTCTCTAGCATGACCTCCCAGAACATGCCCTACAGCTAGAAGCAGCTAGCACAAGGCAAAAGCAGTGAAAGAAACAATTAAATCAAAGAGTTTTTGAGCCAAGGATTGTTGGCATAAAGGAATAGAATAGAAACCCAGGATGTAGGGGAGTCTATTTCATAGGGAGTGGTGGGAGCATTCATATTCCTGTAAATGGAGAAATTCCTAAGGCCATAAACACAAGACCAGGACAATACATAGGCTAAGAAAAGACACAGAGGAAACTACAGCTTCAATTTGGCTTGATCTTCTCGATAGGAGGGCTAAAATTCTAGAGAAAACCATCAGCCAACACAGAGCCAATTTGCAAAGTCTGTGAAAAGGTTTTTTGTTTGTTTGGTTGGTTGGTTGGCTGGTTGGTTTTGTTAGCTCCTGGTACTAAAGGAAATATCTGTCATAAAACTAGCTAGAACCAAACTTAAGGAACAGACAGCTCAAGGGCCAAATCCCAGAATTGACATGTTAAAATATTAAATTGTTCAGCGTGCAACAAACAATTACAAGACAAATAAATAAATGGTGGTCATCCAAAGCAACAAGAGAAATTTCAGAAACTATCAACAAAGTCTAGACTTTGGACATACCAGATAAAGACTTTAAAAAAAATGATCTTCAATATGTTCAAATAGATAAAGGAAAACACAGAGAAAGAAATAAAAGATATCAAGAAAATAGTGAATAAACAGAATAAGAATCTCAATAAAGAGAAATTTTAACCAAAAAGAAATATTGCAGTTTAAGACTACCACCATTGGAATTAAAAAATCCACAGAGGTACAACCAGCAAGATGGCGACAAAGTAAAGAGCCCCTAGAATCAGCTCCTGCTACAGGGCAGTTGGTGATCACCCAGAGCTATCTAGAGCACTTGTTTTGGAACCCCAGGAGACCAGAAGTGCATCCTGCAACATCCTTGAAAGAATGGAAGGAGGAGACTGCCTATCTGCAGAGAGGATTTGTAAGTAGAGCACGCCACTCCATGCCATGGAGGCCAGTGCCCTTCCTCTACTGGAGGCACAAGCTGCCTCAGGAGCTGTTCCACGGCTGAAATTGGAAGCTCCAGTTTCTAAAAACGGGGGAGGATGAGACAGTTGGGCACCATCTTCAGCTACTGATTAGTAAATTGGTGGGCTAAAGTATAATCCTAGGAACAGCTAAAGTTTGAACTTGTCCAGAAGAGGCCGGTAGCTGCCATCTTAACTCCACACCTGATACGAGGGGAAGCCGGGCTGACTAAAAATCACACTGCTGGTAGGGATTGGCTTCTTTCCATCTAGATCAGATTGCCTCTTTAGCCTAAGCCCCAGGCCCACCTTGGGCAAGGAAGAAGCTGGGGAAGCTGCTGTGCCATGCTCTCTGGGAAACTACAGGCCATGCCTCAGAGGCCAGTAATCATCCTACTTTGGCAGCGCAAGCCACCCCAGGAGCTATTCTGTGGCAGGAACTGGAAGCTCCATTTCCCAAAAACGAGGAGGAAGAGACGGTTGAACACCTATTTCAGCTACTGATTAGTAAATTAGGGTGGCTAAAGTAAAATCCTAAGAAGAGCTAAAGTTTGAGCCTGTCCAAGTCAGAAGGAGGCCTGTAGCTGCCATTTTGACTCCACCCCCATCATGAGGGGAAGCCAGCCTGACTGAAAATCACAGTAATGGTAGAGACTGGTTTCTTTCACCCAGATTGGCCTGCAGCCCTAGCCTAACTTCAGCCCCACTTCTAGCAGGGAGGAAGCTGATGGGCCTTGCACCAGCCTATCCAGGTAACTACAGGTACATTTAGCTGGCACAGACTGAAAAATCAGAAATCTACTGGGGCAACTGTGGTCATCTTGAACCTGCACTGCATAAATTACTGACAACACCTGCAGCTCCATCCCCACCCCAGGGAGGGGAGAAAGGGGCATGAAGCTTCATCAGTCTCTCTGGGCAATTGCAGTCTAGGCCTGTATGACTTGAATTATTACACATGACTGTGGCTCTCTCCCTACCCCTGGCAAAGGAAAAAAGTGGGAGAAGATTCATCAATCTCTGGGACAATGCAGGCAGCTTTAGCCTCCACAGCTTATAGCACAAACTACATCTTTGGTTCCTACTACACAACCAGCAAGGGAGAAAGGGCAAGAAAGCCCTAAACAAAAGAGAAAAATTCCACTCAGCATAATTACTCTAGTAAGCCAGATGCCAAGACATCAACAAAAAATTACAATCCACACCAAGAAACAGGAAAATATGGCCCAGTTAAAGGATTAAGATGAGCCTCCAGATGACATAAAGCAGTTGAGAAAACTAATCATAGATGTTCAAACAAATCTCCTTAATAAATTCAATGAGATGGCTAAAGAAATTAAGGATATTAAGACAATATTGGATGAGCACAAAGAAGATTTTGAAAGCATACATAGAAAAATAGCAGATCTTATGGGAATGAAAGGTGCAACAAATGAAATAAAAAATACACTGAAATCATATAATAGCAGATTTGAAGAGGCAGAAGAAAGGATTGGTGAGCTTGAAGAAATAGCCTCTGAAAGTGAACATACAAAAGAACAGATGAAGAAAAGATTGGAAAAACATGAACAAGGTCTCAGGGAACTAAATAACAGCAAGGAACAGGCAACCATATGTGCCATGGGTGTCCCAGAAGGAGAACAGAAGGAATATTTGAAGAAATAATGGTAGAAAATTTCCCAACCATATTGAAGGACATAGATATCCATGTCCAAGAAACACAATGCACTTCCATTTGAAAAAATCCGAATAGAACAACACCGAGACACGTGCTAATCAGAATGTAAAATGCCAAAGACAAAGAGAATTCTGAGACCAGCAAGTGAAAAGCAATGCATAACATATAAGAGATACCCAGTAATATTAAGTGCTGATTTCTCACTAGAAACCATGGAGGTAAGAAGAAAGTGTTATTATATATTTAAGATACTGCAAGAGAAAAACTTCCAGCAAAGAATCTTATATCCAGCAAGAATGTCTTTCAAAAATGAGGGCGAGTTTAGAATATTCACAGATAAACAAAAACTGAGAGAGTTTGTAACCAAGAGACCTGTTTTGCAGGAAATACTAAAGGTTGTGCTACAGCCTGAAAAGAAAAGAGGAGAGATAGGCCTGGAAGAGAGTCTAGAAATGAAGATTGTATCAACAAAAGTATCTGAAAGTGTCAAAAGAGAGGTGAAAATAAAATATGACAAATAAAACCCAAATATTCAGAAACAAACTTAACCAATGATGTAAAGCACTTGTATTCAGAAAACTACAACTCATTGTTAGAAGAAATTTTAAAAAAAGATCTAAATAATTGGAAGAACATTCCATGCTCATGGATTGGAAGACTAAATATCATTAAGATGTCAATTCTCTTCAAATTGATGTACAGATTCAATGCAATCCCAATAAAAATTCCACCAGTATTTTTTAAATAAATAGAAAATATGATTATCAAAATTATTTGGAAGGGTAAGGAGTCCTGAATAGCCAGAAATATCTTAAAAAGGAAAAACAAAGTTAGAGGACTCTCGTTTCTGGACTTTAAGTCCTATTACCTAGCTACAGTGGTAAAAACAGCATGGTACTGGCACAAGAACAGACACATAGACCAATGGAGGTGAAATAATGGTTAAAAAGCAGATCCTCACATCTATGGTCAAGAGATTTTTGACTAGCCTGTCAAACCCACCCAGCTCAGGCAGAACAGTCCATTCAACAAATGATGTTGAGAAAGCTGGATACCCATAGCAAAAGAAGGAAAGAGGACCCCTATCTCACACCTTATACAAAAATTAACTCAAAATGAATCAAAAATCTTAATATAAAAGCAAGAACCATAAAGCTTCTGGAAGAAAATGTAGGAAAATATCCTCAAGACCTGGTAGTAGGGGGTGGATTCTTAAAGGAGATAAGAGGAGGGCTGAGATGGACTACTGATATTTAATATATGTAGAAGTTTTAATTAGCTTTTCTTTACAAGTGTGGAAGTGTACAGAGTGATGGTAACACATTATAGTGAGTAACATCTGGTTTATAAATGGGGATGTGGCTGAAAATGATAGTCTAGGGATGTAAATGACAGTTGACAGAAAGCTAGAGAATAATCTAGGGACTGAATAGCACAGTAAACCCAGAGGTGGATGAGAATTATGGTTGATTGTGCAGATGCAAGATAGTCCTTTGTGAGCTAGAGCAGATGTACATCACTATTGCAGGGTGGTGGGAATGTGGAGAAGCATGGAAAAAATATAACTGGACTGACCTCTGGACTGTGGTTAAGAGTAATAATGTAATATTATTGCATCTATACAAAAAATGTACTCTGTTGATGATGAGGGAGTGTGGAGAATGTGTGCCAAGTGTACACTGTGGACCTGGCAGTGGATGGATGGTATTGTCTCATGGTCTGTGGCAATGTCCCACCACAGTGTGGTGTATTGATAGAGAGGTTTTGTTTGGGAATTTTGCACATGGACATGATTGTTTTGTAAGTTTACAACTTCTGTCATAAAAATATATTTAAATGGTAATAATAGGGTGGTTTGGAGGAAAAATACACCAAATGTAAGATGGAGACTGTAGTTA
>JAQZBX010051736.1:0-19310 GCA_029593785.1 Cabassous unicinctus | reverse complement strand
AAAGAGAAAGAGGGCAGGAAAGAAAATGGGCAGTGAAACTACCTGAGTAGGTAACATTTTTATTCCTCCTGTGCATGTTGTAAACAAGAGGGTGAATGGCTAAGATATAAGATATAGAGTCATTTGTCATTTCTGTGTATGGTGAAACATCATTTGTTCAGACTTGGAGGGAAAGGCAATATAAACTTGGTGAAAATGTTGCTTTATGAAGTTTAACATTTAAAGAATTGGCAGTTTAGTCATATTTAAGTATGTAACAGCTTCTCAAACATATGCAAAACCAATATGGGGTTCTCTGGTGAGAAGCCCTTATGGAGCTGCTAAGTGAATAACTAAATATTATTTCTAATGAACACACCTCTGTTGGGAGATAGTGTTCCTGATGTCGACACCTTCCACATTTGTTGAAGATCAACAATTTACAAGAAACTGTTCTGGTTGCTGTTAGTTGCCCAAAATGTGGCTTGTTTTCCTAAGTAGTTCCAAGTATTCCTCCCAGAAACTCATTTATACCATTTACTTGGTTAACAAACTTGCTGTTCCAGAAGAGTACAAAGTTGGCCCAACTCTAAATGATCCCAGATGCCACATCAGCAGGTACAAACTAATGAGGTCTGACTATGTCAAAAGCAAAGGCAGAATGTACGTATTCTGTTATTGAAACCCAACCTCTTTGAATTGACAAATTCAGAACTGTGTTTGGTAAAAGAATATTGGAACTAAGACTAATTCAGATGTGACTCCCCACTCTCTGTGCCCTTAAGCACTAAATCTTGCCTTTATCTCTGTTTTTTTCACCCATAGAATGGGGAGAACACTTGTTAGGCAGGTTTTTGGTGAGTATTGGAGGTTTTGTTTATAAGGTATGGGACATAGTGCGTGGTACCTGGCAAGGACTAAGATGATGGTAGCTGTGACTTTAGTCTTCTCAAGAATATTCATATTATGAAAGAAAAGACCTGGGTAAAATCACCCAGATTCGAATATGCTAGCTAGCTTACTTGTAATGTGTGCTCCAGAAAGCGACTTTACCTAAGTCCCCATGTCCTAATCCTATATATGGCCTAATGATAACTATATCTTATGGTGATCGTGATGAAATGAGATATGATATATGTGATCCTGGAATGCAGTAGTTAACACATTTCAGTCCTTTTCCCAAGTATTCCTTGGTTTTCCTGGGTTGTAATAATTTCAAGCAGGATCAAAAATGCATGAAACTGTTTGATAAACTGAAACACCTGAAAAATATAATGCACAGTTACTGACTTGTTTTAACACAATTTTGACAACTTACCAATTATTACCTTTTTCCTAATGTAGAGAATAGCAGAAGTGATCTTATTTTCAGAGTAAAATAATAACAACTATGTATGGAGGGGACAAAGACGTTCTGGAGATGGAATGGGGATTATTTCACAGTTAAGGGGAACTGCTGCTTCTTTCAGTTTAAAACCTGTTCTCTTATGTTCAGTATATTTTGGTGGCTTAATGGAGCTATCTTTTACAGAAAAAAATGCAATGGTAATTGAGTTAGAAATTTTAAATGAGTGCTTTCATTCGCCCAAGACTGCAAATAGCTCAATAATTTAGACAGTCATTAAAAGCATGGACTATAGATTCATAGGTTTCTGGGTAAAAATTCGAGGTCTGCCACTTACTATCTGAGTGACCTTGGGCAGTGTGACATTGGGCAAATCACTTAACCTCAGTTTCCTCATCTGTGAAATAGAATAAGTGATACCCAAGAGGACTGTTACAAGGATTAAATGAGATGAATTAGGTAGGACACTGGGCACTCTGAACATAATAAAAGAAGCTCCCATTTATTTTAGCATTTGTTATGCAACAGAACAGAGAGCATCACAGTTTATCGGTGACAACTACAGGCTACTGCCAACCTACCTTAGGGGAAATAAGAAGCTTCTCTCAAACTTGTCTTATGACCCCCATATCATAAAGCGCACCAATCTATTGCTTTCTGTCACAGCCCAGGGAGTCTTGTAACTAAGCATTACCTCCTGTCCTCTCATCCTCACCCTCTCTTTCCTCCTTGACAAGTGCTCTCAGCTGAATTTGTTTGTTGTTGTTGTTGTTGTTAATAGTAAACAAATATATCCCTCCTCAAATTGATGTATTTTTTCAGCCATGTCAATTTTTCCCAGGTAGCAGGGATAAAGGGAATGTTCTTGGCTAACAAGAAGATTGACAACCAAGTGAAGACTTTCATCACGTATAACAAAGGCAGAGACTGGCATCTGCTGCAGGCTCCAGACACAGATCTAAGGGGAGAGCCTGTGCACTGCTTGCTGGTGAGTCTTCATGTCGGAGTGGGACGCCCCCATGCAGCAGGGGCTGGGAATGGATGCTAAACCAGAGCATGAAGGCAGCTCGGGGGCTTCTTGCTACGTTGATACACAAAAGTCAATAGGGAAGGGTGTGATGCAGAGGATGCAGAAAAGAGTCTCAGCGGTTCCTTTTCAGATTGGTCAAGGAGATAAAATAACATGACTTAGTATCTGATGAGGGCCTCAAGTAGTATTTTGAGGGAAAATATGATCAATTTTCATGTATGGTAAGGATATGTCCCAAACACCCTTACTTTCCTCTGAATAAACTGTTACACACCTAGTAATACACCTAATGATACAAAGTTTCAGCTGTAGAACTGGTGAACATCTGGTGGAGATGTTTAAGCTCATTTTTAGAGGAGTACACGACAAAAAAACCTAAAAGAGGCACTGATCTAAGTCTGTGTGGGTACACTTTATAGTACGTTCCATTCATTTAGGTCTCATTTTATAAAGCTGGAGTTAGTAGACTATGGCCTGTGGGGCATGGCCCACCTCCTATTTTCCTAAATAACTTTTATTGGAAGGCATCCAGGCTTATTCTTTTACTTATTGTCAGTGGCTACTTTCACGCTACAACAGCAGAGTTGAGTAGTCATGACAGAGGCTATATAGTCTACAAAGTCTAATATATTTATTATCTGTATTATCTCTACTTTTACAAAAAAAAACATTTGCTGACCCCTACTATAAAGTATGGCTTTAGTTTAGCTGCCTTACATTTGTTCATAAAGTAAATCAGCAGGGGTTTGTTTATATATTTGACCATATGATGACTTCCAAGAAGGGATATCAATGGTGGTCCTTGCCTTCAAGGAGCTTGTGGTCTATTTGAGGGGACTAGATTAATAAATGAAAGATTGTAGGGCTAAATCTTACTTGTCTTTGTAGCTTGGGTGCCTGCCCCATTCCAGACATACAAATAGGTACTGGGCGAATGCAGTTGCATGGGAGGCAGAGATTAATGGCAAGACAAAGTATATTTAAATGTTAATTTCTTTAAAACAATTCAGAAGTTGTGCTTAACTTCAGAAAAGGGAGAGACCTAGTATGTAACCCTGGAGGGGAGACCTATTTTTAGTAAGAAGGGTTTGTTGTATATGTATACACACACACACACACACACACACATATAAAGTTTCACACACATGTATGTATGCACACACACGTACATATGTATAGGTTACACTTTTCATACATTTCTGATTTTGATCTTATCCACACTCAGCTTGCTTTACTCCATCCAATGAAGTCTAGACAGTCACTTTGCAGGTTCATCTCACACAGCTGTAGGCAGGTCGCCCTCCTACTCAGGAAGATGCTCACAGCCATAGCGTGACCTTATTAGTTGCAGAGGATTTTGCAGTTTTCACAGTGCATCAGGGAAGCTGTCTAAGATTCAGCCTCCCACTCAGTTTCCATTCTGATAACTGGCGACTTACGGGAGCGGGGGTGGGCGGGGGAGTTGTTACAGTAAGTGCAGAGCCAGTGACAGAGTAAATAAATGTAGCAGTTGTTTTTTTTTTATTATTATTATTGAATGCCTATTCTATGCAAGTTACATTTCAGTGACATTTGAAAAAGCAGGGCCACCTTCACAGTTTAGCTGTTCCAAGTTGGAGCATCATGATATTTAATCAGGGATGCACAGGATGTGCCAGTACCTTCTTGTGGTCCTTGGTTCCCACATGCATTTTGGACACTAAGTGCCTGTAAGAGAGAATTAACCATGGGCAATCTGGCATAATAAATGAACCATTAGCAATGACTCTTCCACAAAGTATTCAGCAAGGAGTTCCCTGCTCCACTCCCATCCCTGTGTCAGGGAAGTCTTATTGTTGTACCTCCAAAATATGAATGCAGTATCAGCTTCCTTCCCTCTCCTCCCTAGGACCATCCTAATCCAAGCCATCATCATTTTGCTCCTGCCCTGCAGGAACAGGCTTCCAGCTGGCCTTTCTGTCCCTACTCCTCCTACCTCTTGGCAATCCATTCTCCACACAGCAGCCAGTGTGACCTTTTTTTTTTTTTTTAAATCAACTTTATTGCAATAAAACTATACATAAAAGATACCCTTATTAAGAGTACAGTTTGATGAATTTTAACAAATGTAACATCTATCACAGTCAAGATGGAACATTTCCATCAGCCTAAAAAATTCCTTTGTGCTTCCATGCAGTCAGTACCTACACCCCCACCTCTAGACAACCTCTGATCTGCTTTCCTTTACTATAGAATAGATTACTCTTTTCTAAAATTTTATAGAAATGGAATCAACTTGAGCTTTTAAAAGCTCAGATCCAGTCCCTCCCTTACTTAAATCATCTAATGGCTTTCTAAATCAGACAGAAAAAAATTCAAATTCTTTATCATAGCTGAAAAAAACTCCACATTATCTGCCCCCACCTGCTCTTTAGGTTCTCCCCTTTCTTCCTTACACATAACCCAAGCTGGGGAGGAGGGAAGGCTTCTTTCCAAATACCTTCAACTCATAGTGCTCATTTATGCCTGGAGACCTGTCCGTTTGCCATTTCTCTTAAAATATTCTTACCCAATCTAGATGTTTTTGGCAGTCAGATTCTTGCTTGATTACCTCATCCTCTGAGAAGATTTCCTTGACCATCCTCTGTAGTTGTCCTTGTCCCAGCTCTTTTTTCTTCATGACCCTTTTTACTATCTGAAATCCTCACATGCATTTTTTTTTCACTTTCTTGTCCGTCTTCTCCCTGTTAAAATGTGAGCTCCATGAACACAGGAACCGTGGCTGTCCTTCTGGCCACTGTGTGGTCAGCTCCGATAATCCTGTCTGCTGCATGGTGGGTGCTCAGCACACGTGCTGTGGTGGGTGTTGTGCATGTTTGGGGCAGGCAGCCCATCAATTGGTGTTTGGGTTTCACACTTGGACTTGAGTGGACACCTTGCCTTCCCATTGACAGTAGTCACACTAAAGCATTTGTCATAATATCTCCCTTTTGAAGCTCATGGGCTCAGTTTGACCACAAAGTTAACAAAATCAGAAGGCTCATTAAGATTGGGGAAATATGAATTAATGAGATATAGATGCATGGTACCCAGGAGTCTTCAGTCCTTCCTTCCTCATTAACCATGTTGCTTAATGTAGTTTCACTCTGAGCTTTAGAAAACTGGCAGCAGGGTGAGAAAAGGAAAATGACATAGAAGAGTGGGGAGGAAAAACCAAGATCACTTTTCAAAATCTGCCAAAGGAACAAAACAGGGAAGAAAATCTCTGAGTTACAGGAGAACTGGGTCGTTAAAAACCTTCTCTAGGCTTGGGAGCTGGTGGCAGAGCAGAGATAAAAAGTGATTTTAGATTGTGAGTACTTGGAAAGTGACAGTGTCACCGGAAGCACAGCCTAGTGATTAGAAAAGGGATTTTCCAGCACGGCTGTTACAAGTGTGGAACAAGTTCAGAATTACAGCCCCAAATGGAATGTTCCTGGGAAAATGTATTCTATAGAAATAAGACATCCAGGGTAATTTGGGGCTGTATTTTTAGGGCTTTTAGACTGACTGCCTGGAGGGCTCAGCTGGGATTTCTTTTCTCTGAAGACTGCCTTGTACAATTAGCTGGGGTATTACAGGTCAGGGTCCACCTGCTTCCAAAGCCTCAGGATTGGACTCTCAAGAGGCAAGATGTGAGCTGAGCTGAGCCTGTGACGAATTCTTAGAACCCTAGGGATTGCACAGTGTTTCATGGAGAGAGGCCCTGACATCGCTATAGATGCAGTTGGCGGTTTCTACCAGAGCTAAGCAGCCGGGTGCCCCAGGAGATTCTTGACTCTGATTTCCATGTCCCATGCACCGGCTGTGACTCAACATGTGTAGGCTGGACTGGAGGGGGATACTTAGCCCATTGGCCCAGGGGCCGCCCATTCCTTTGATGTTGGCTCTCCTACTGAAGAGCTAATGCATCTGTATGTAGCTCTAATTCAGGGTCAGAAAGGAAGGGAGTGGGGGGAGGGGTGCTGGTGATACCATTTGGGAACTTAATTGCTATCTTGTTATTTATGAAGGTTCTGATCTGACTTTTCAGTTCAATGCTCAGATTAGGAAGAAAGACATTGCAAAGATAAGATACGAAGGCTGTTGATACAGATGTTGGAGTAGGGGGACTGGTGTGTGAAACTAGATGACCCATAAATAATCTGGCAGTTTTTTTAAAGCTGATTAACTTCAAAGATGGGGACATATCTTCTTCCCCATTGGCCATCCACAGTACTAGGAACACAGACGCTAGTTAATGGATCAGTTAAATTCAATAGAAGAAAGACTTTCAATGGCCAAAACATTTTTTGGGGGGGATGGGGGGATAAAATAAGAGTTAAAAGAACAAGGCAAGAGAAAGCCATTTAGGATCTAGAGGTCCATTGGTAGGATTCAGAGATTTGGGAACTCCCTGAAATTAAATGCAAAACTTGCCTTTGTGTGCTTTTTCTTGGAAGAGGATCCTTCATTTGCATCATAGTCTCAAACTTTGTACTTGACCCTGAAAAGATTAAAGACTTAAGAATCTGGTTGTTCCTGGAATTAATCAGTCGATACTATACCATGCTCTGTAACCCTGTGTGACCAAGGACAAAAAGGGCAGCTTCAAGGCATGTGCTGGTCCCTGCTTTATTTATAAATAAATAAATGACCTGCAAGGTCATTAGTGGTTTCAGTTTTTAGTCCTGTATCTTCTGAAGGGGGTGAAGGGAAAGGCAATAGAGCAGTGCCTTTGGGACAGGCTGTGCATGGACTCCTTTGAGTTGGAGGTAACTTGGGAAAGATCGAGGCAACAGCTGTGACTGTTAGTGTGTGGTAATGCTCAGTGCATATTTGCAAACGGGAGGAGAGAAGGAAGGAAGGAGGAAGGAAGGAGAGGCCTTCAGACTGCTCTGGGCAAACTGCAGAAGAAGAGAGCCCTGTCCTCCGTCTTCCAGGAGCTTGCTGTGGCTTGACAGCCTTTTTAATAAACCCCTCTATTAATTTCTGGTGAGTTAACTTTGACAAAACTGGTGAGATAAAAAAAAAAAAATTAAGTTAAAAAAGTGAAGATGAATCACTTAGTGAAATTTTCCTTCATGTGTATGTGTCGAATATATAACTTCCTGGAAGACATGAAAGAGAGAAAAAAGCCAAAGACTATTTTCCTTGTACCAGCTGGGGGCAATCCAGTACTACAAATGTGAGAGCAGAGGAAAAAGTGCACCAAAAAGATCATTCCTAATGCTGTTACTGCACAAACTGGTGTCTTTTCTTTTCAGTTTAATTGATCTCAGGCCTCTGAAAGCCATGGCAACAGAGCAGTGTTGAGCTAGCCAATTGAAAACATCCTCTTTCCTTTTTAAGGGCAAGTGCTCCATATCAAATAATCCTTGGGTCAGGTGGCAACTGAGCTTCAAAATCTTCCAGACTGCTGGGTGATGAAGTCTCTGTGGCAAGCAGCTGGCTCAGGATCGCCAGCTGGGAGCCCTCTTGGCCCAGGATGTCCATCTCCATTGGGTGGTGCAAAAGGCCTTCCAATAAGTCTGTATGTCCATGGGTAACCCCTGGGCAGTGATGCACGTCTTGAGAATGCCATAGGGGTGCTCACAACATTTATCTGATTATGTGGCTTATAATTGAGTCCTTCTACTTCTGGCACTGGTCTGAGCAGAATAGTAAAGTAGGTGTTTCATTTCCTAACAACAAAAATGTTACATGACATTGCAAGCGTTTTTTGATTAGGTTCCATGGAATATGCAAAAATAGTACTTGCGTTCTCTTTCTTTGTAGAGAATCTCTGAGAGGGACAAAATTGAACATATAGATATATGTGCATGGTAAAATGGATTGCAGTCGATCAGAGGAAGGGAGATACTGACAGCCTGGAGTTGTCAGGAAAACTTTCCTGGAGAAATGGTTTGCTGCCTCTGCTGTATCTGTCTGAGCAGTGTGTAGCCATGTTCTGAGACTCTGCAACATAAAACAGCCCCTGTTCTGGTCTTCCTCTTGGACAAATAGAAGCTGTGTTTGGGTATGACTGCTTTCCTTCTAGGAGCTGTCTTCCTTACTTTTATAGAACATCTTAAAGTGAAAATTCCTTTTTTGAAAGCTTTACCTGAAATTTTCATGCAAAATCAGTACTTTACTACTCTTATTATTTCAGGAGAGTTTTACTCTCTCTGTTGGCAGTGAGGAAAAGACCCTATTGTGATGCGCTGTTTTATTTCACCAGTGTTTTGGCTGCTTTTATTCCCAAGTTTCATTTTCAGTTTGCCATTGACTCTATCCCATATAAATGTAATCGTTGTATCTCTGCAGCTCTCTCAATGAATGCTGGCTGAGACTTACAAAGCAGAATAAAAGTAATAAGAGAGATGCATTGATGATTCTCAAAATCCAAGTCGATAAGATTAGAAAGTAATCTTCCTGAAAGATGAAAAGAAATGCGGGTTCAAACACAAACTTATATGTTTTGACAACTGAGCGCAAGAACTATTTTAAATGAAATTCATATAAGATGTGTTACCTGTTTCGAAAACTGTTGCTATCTCAGAGAATTTGAGCCTTTTAAGCACAGATAAACAAGTCCCTTAAATTTTAATTTAAATTATTACTAGTGCATTTTGTCTAGAAGTATGAATTTTTTATATTGAATGATATTGATAGTGATAGTATTCTGCTACAGACACCATGTTGATTGTTTGGTGGATGATAGGACAGTTTTCCATGTCACACAGCTTCCTCTATATAAGTGAAATCAAGATTTCAAAATATGGAGTGACTCAGAGAGGCCAACTGACTTCTTCGAAGTCCTCCCAGCCTGGCCCAGCCTTCTTTCCTGACTTCATCTCCCACTTCTCCTCCTCAGTCTTACCTGGCTACAAACTGTACTGCTCAGCTCCTCTGCTTATTTTTCTTTGCTCTTCATATTTGCCAGGTCTTTCTGAAATGCTCTTTATCCTCTTGAACATCCTATCTGCAGTTCATATTTTATCCATTTTTGGCTCAGGCACCATTTTCTCCTTGAAACCTTCCCTGATTCAGAGTTGGACATAGTTTCTCTACCCCCTAGAATCTTATAATATTTTTCAGCATTGATGTTATGCTGTTAAAATATTCTCTTTTTTATGATAATCAATAGAAATATCCCATGTTCTTTACTTAGATTGTAAGCTCTTTAATGACAGAGACCAAATTTTAGTCTGTGTAACTCTTCCATAAGCTACACACAGTGTTTTATACATAAGGTAGTAAAATGTTTGTTGAATGGAAGAATGGCAATTAAGTTAGAATGCTAGGCCTAAAATGAAGGTGTTCTCTCCTTCACCTACTTGGCACCTGTCTTACACTTTCTGGACACTAAAAGTTTGCGGAATGGAAGATGGCTGGATGAATGGATGGATGGGTGGATAAGATGGGATGGTTGCATGGAAGGAGGGATCTGATTCTGGGATTTTTAGATTATGTATTTTTATGACATTCATTTCTCCTCTTCTCAGCCGTATTGCTCCCTACACCTTCACCTAAAGGTTTCTGAGAATCCCTACACATCAGGGATCATTGCCAGTCGAGACACAGCTCCTAGCATCATAGTGGCTTCAGGTAAGAAGCTAGCCTGGTTTGCTTGCTGTTGAAAATGGCATTTTTTTTTTAAGAAGTTAGATATCTGTGCTTCGAACTTAATGAGCAAGCTAAAAATATTTTTGAAAGGCACCTAAACCACTGACCCTGAAGCAAGTGTACTGAAAACCCCCGCTTAGATATAATGTTTGCAATCTAAACCCTTCTCAGACGATGCAGACCACCGGTGCAGTCCACTGGTAGCTTTTATAGAAAGTTCCCTTCAGTAATGGTCATGTGTTCTTTCTAGGTAACATAGGTTCTGAACTGTCAGACAGCGACATCAGCATGTTTGTCTCTTCAGATGCAGGGAACACGTGGAGGCAGGTAAGAAAGTACCAGGCCAAATCTCTGCAGTTTAAATGGCAGAAAATGTGTCCAACTTGGTTCAAGTCTGACATATTATTCAGCAACTCCCCATAAATACTAAAGCCTGCAGATGTGTTTAGTTTCCTTTCTACAAAGAATTAAACAAGTATTTGAATTTAGCAAATATTTACACAATCTTATTTTTTTTAAAATAAAGATGTCCCTATTAAGAGCCTATATGTAAGAAAGTTTGGAAGTGACAATTAAATCAAGTTAAGTCTGATGGAATTCTTCCGTCAAAAAGAAAACCAGAAGCCCAATGGGTTTATCACATAGGGCACATGAAACCTGAAGGATAGATTGTATACCTGACACTGAGTTGCTCCATAAATTCCCTGTGCCTTGCAGTCAGAAAAGAGAAGAACGCAGTGATATAGAAATAGCCATTACCCAGGTGGTGTTCTGAGATGTTGAAATCTCATGTGTAAAAGACAGAGTAATAACCATCAGGATACATATGTTAGAGAAAGTAGAAATGGAATCACTTTTAGCCCAAATGCCCCGTGCCTTTCTGCTGAATGATAATTAGATACCCATGGCTTATAAACAGGCATTTAATGAGGTTTAGCAAGATAAGTGCCTGATGCATAGTTATTATGCTTCAATAAATATGTTTTAATAACCCACTGACATTTAATTATCATACAATAAGTAGCACCATAAATTGAAATCTAATGCACAGGTAATCACACTTAGCAGCTAGAACACTCTACTTGAAATTTTATACAGAGATGTCCTGTGTTATGGTCCAGTTTTCATTTCCAGGATTCAGGACCTTCGTAGATCCTTAGTGGGATTCTCATGTTTCGAGGGGAGCAGGGCAGGGAAGAAATTTGCTTAAGAGACCCTAGAGCAATTGATCTTGGAGGTGTGTAGGAACAAGGACTATTCTAAGGAAGCTTCCTCTGGAGAGCAGATGGGCAGGATCCCCTGTTCCTCCTCCCAACACCCCCAGACAAGGCAGAGCAACCAGATGACTAGACTTCTCAAATCCTGGGGTGCATCCTGGGTATACAAAGCAAACAAAGGAAAAATATTATGTCTGGGGTATTACTCTGGACAAAGCTACACTAGCAGTGTGACTGTAAAAATTTTATGGGGAGGATTTAGAGATAGCTTTAAAACTATCTCCATTTGATTTCAAATTGAATTTTCCACATTTAGAGAAAGACTCAATGACACATGTGCCCCAAATTTTGATCAGAACTTTCTTATGACTTGGTGCATCTTTGAATCAAACAAGAACGCCTTTCTTCAATAATATTTGGAAACTGTAAAATAATTAGCTCTGAAAAGGGCACTGTACTGGTACAAGCCCCAGCTGCCTCAGTTACTATCTGGATGGTCTTAGGCAAGTCACCACATCTCTCTCAACCTTAGTTTTCTCATCTATAAAATTAAGAGTATTGAAATAAATTACCTCTAAGTTTCCTTGCATCTAGAGATATATGATAGTTATCCTCTGAAATGGGAACCACTAAAATTTACCTTAAAAAGAGGGGAATATACACAAGAAATTACAACTATTATTTTTTTAAAAATTTCTTTAATGGCACACCTAAAATCATTTTATTTAACAGCAGTGGTACATGCACCCCATTTTGGGAAGCATTATTCTAAAACTGTGTTTTCCCAAAGGTTTAGGGAAACCAATTTCTATCATTGGTGGGATTTTTCTCCGCTTATGAAGACTAATTCTCTGCAAGCTGTGTGTGTGGATGTGCATGATTTCCTCTTCTAGATCTTTGAAGAAGAGCACAGTGTTTTGTACCTGGATCAAGGTGGAGTCCTGGTTGCTATGAAGCACACGTCTCTCCCAATTCGACATCTCTGGTAATGGTTCCTGCTGCGCGTAAGACTTGCACCTGATGCTTCCTCACTGCTAGGACCAAACTAGGAGTCAGGCTATCAGCAGACAGATTGTGACTGTGTCGCTAGTGAAATGTCAAAGTCTGCTAGAACATAATTTACACTTTTGCTGTGTTAAAATAAGATTGTCACCTGCAGTATCACAAAAGGAGAGAGACAGAGAGATGGAGAGGGAGGGAGGGGAGGAGGGAGGAGAGAAGGAAGGAAGACTAGAAGGAAGGGAAAAAAGATGAAGAACAAATGGAAACGAAAAGGTCTGCTCTTGGGAGAGGAATAGCATTATGGTTTTCAACTGTGGCAATTCCCTCCCCACTGCCATATTGTCCCAGCAAAATCATGGCTAAAACAATGTTCACTGTCAGTTATAGTCTCTGAGTATCTAAACTTATTGAAGTCACTTTTACCAAATAACATCTCCTGGAGTTTAGTGTTTGCAGTTCTGTGCATTCTGTGCATTCTGCACAGAGATGAGCAGTTTATGAAACTTCTGCTCATAATGCATTTCTCCTGATCCTGCTTCCTTGGCTTCCTCTTTTGGGTGACATTCTGCACTCTCTGGGGGTCTTTCACTGATGGACAGTGAGGCCTGACTTACAGAGGAGTTTCCAATAGGCTCCTTCAACCATTTTTTGGAAGTGGGTCTTTCCACATGATATTCTTCAAAGTCAAAAGCCTGGTTGTCTTTCCATTATTAATTACTTTGGTGACAATGGCAAAGCTGCAAATGAAGCATCATGACTTCAGTTGTGGAGGTGGAATGCAGCAGTAAAAGAAAAAGAGTAGCTTGGGGGAAGGCATCCAAAGAAAAAGGCAGAGCTCCGTGACCGTCAGAATTATAGATGTCTCTCTTCTTGCTCTCAAGAGCCAGTCCTGTACCCATTATTCAGTGACGTCAAGCAGGATTTATAACTATGTAAGAAGGATTCTACTTAGGATTGAAGTCCATCTACGTAAGTCTCCTAAAGCCATTACTCTTCAGATCACTTGTAAGACTTCCTACTAGATTGCAGTGGCATTTTAGAGAGGGTCACGTTGAAATGTGAGATCTAATAAAATATCCAAATATTAAAAATTCTATCAAAGGCTTATTATTATTTCCCTTTCATTCAGCTGCCCCCTTATTGATGCTTTAACACATCTGGGTCCCAAGTTGCTTGGCTAACTGTATTTCTACCTTCTGATGTAATTAAGAACATTTATTCATATGAAAGTCTTAACAATGCTCCAGTGGTTTTAAAATGTGTTCTCTCCCGTTTGATAGTGTCTTTCCTTTGAAAGGATGTTTTTTTCTTTTGAAATCCAATGACTGTTATTTTTTCTGTCATTAGGTTGAGTTTTGATGAAGGGAGATCTTGGAGCAAATATAGTTTCACATCTATTCCACTTTTTGTGGATGGGGTTCTGGGTGAGCCTGGGGAAGAGACTCTAATCATGACGTAAGTGGAAATCTATGATGTCTTCTAGTCTTAATACAAGACAGTGAAAATCCAGAAAGATGTTTTATAGCTAAGACCGTTCTATTTGCTGCTGTTAGATTTGACGTTGTTAGCCAAGTCAGTGCATCTGACTGCAAGATTTCCCAGCAAAGAGGGAAAACGTGGGCAGCCATTTTCATGTCTCTTTGCTAGTTATTAGAAGACCCAGACAGAGGACTGCCAGTCCAAGGGCAAAGCCTTTTTCTTCCTATACTAAATGGGCTTAGAGAAATTAGTAGTGATTACTTTAATACAAAATAAAGCTATAAATTTTAAACCTTAATAATAAACACACTGGATATACAGAAAACTTGGGCATATAAGAATGATTTCACTTTAAGGCAGAACTACAGAGCTTAATCAAAGCCACGCAAAGGATTTTATTTTTCCCTGGTTCTTTACCTAACCCAATTGTGAGGCATATTAGGACATCCCTGAGAATAATCTTTCCTTGTGAAATTGCATTTGTACTCCTTCTTGTCTGGAAAGTGATGATCATTAATTCGTAAAAGACTTGATTAATGACTCAGCTGCCTGTGGGTATCCAAACATGGCCCTTGTATTTGAAAAATCAAACTGTGATTTTTTTTTCCTTTCCCCGGAAAATTGGACATGGAAAACAGAGAGGGTAGGTTATATAGTAGCTGAACCTGTCATTAATGGAAATTTCAAAATCATAGTCAATAGTTAGTATATTTTCTTTCATTCCCACACACACACTTTTTAAGTGGGAGAAAACAAGAGCTACCATTGCCACAGCAGAAACTTCATTTGCCTAATTGCCATACTTTTGCCTGTTGATAAACACAGCTAGATTAGCAATTTATTCCACAATTTGGCTTTATCCAGTTTTTTTTTAACTGCAAAGCACAGATTAAATAAAAAGCTGGCTGAAAGGGGTTCTTTGTGTCCTTTATCCACACCTATGATTAAAACACCTCATTAAAGACGTGAGTCCCTGAATAAGAAGAGTAGAATTCAAAATCTAGGAAACGACTAAAACCACTTGGCATTATTGCCAGGAACTAGTGGAAAGGTAAACTAGCATGGTAACCATGAACGTTTGCAATGAAGCCCAGAAGTGGAATATTGGGCTACATAGAATGCAGCATTTTATATACATTTTCCTCATCATTCTTGTACAGTGTGTAGAAATGGCATCTTGAGTCAAACTGTTTGGATTCTGGCTCTACCGGTAATTAGTGACTTGATGTTGGTTTTTGTATGTTAACAAAACTCTTTGAGCCTCAAGTTCTCCATTTGTGAAGTGGGGCCAATAATAGCGCCCACCTGATCAGCATGTTTTGGGAGTTAACCGATGAGATCCAAGTAACCAGCGTAGCATTGTGCCACGCTCACAGTGAACACTCAGCAAATGCTAGCTGTTGTTATTACTCTTGGTGTGTCATTATTGTGATTATTTTTATCACCATGGGCTCTGTAGAGTGTTTGGACACTTCAGCCACCGCTCTGAATGGCAGCTGGTCAAAGTGGACTACAAGTCCATTTTCGATAGACGGTGTGCCGAGGAGGACTACAGACCCTGGCAGCTGCACAGCCAGGTAGGCGGAGGAGAGCTGGGGTGGAGCCTGGGGTGGGAGGCTTGAGGGTTGCTCGGGAGAAAGCAGTCATAAAGGTGTAGGGATTGGGATTCTCTAGGCCGCTTCTGGATGTGTTTTGTGTTCCCACAGGAGTGAACAAAATCAACATTTACAGCTTGTTGTGAAGTCATTTCTGTTTTTATTGTGCTAGGCTATAATGAGATAAAATTCAGATGTGCTTGGCTTAGACTTACAACTCGAGATGAAATACCAACTCAGCACTGATATCCGAACATAATTTATCTGAGCGTGTCATTTGGTTCGAGGGTGGGGGTGCGGGTGAGGAACGGATCTTTAGTTTTATCTAGCAATGCAAAGAGAGGCATAAAATAACAAAATTATGCCGGCTGAGCAGTGCCAAAAAAAATCATTTCTCCCTACTTGCGTGATTCCTGTAGCACTACTTGCCTCCTTCCAAGGTACTCGTAGTACAAGAAAGCAGAAATTTTAGTAGAAAGCTGTCCTTCACGCTGGCCTTTCAGCTATTCGGCCCTTATCAAAATACTTGGCTGAAAGTGCCTCTCCTTTGATTTCCCCAGGCAAAAGTCATCCCCTAGGCCTCTGAAAGGGCGTGGCAGAGGTTCTTGCTGCACAGCCATCGCTGTGTTTGGGCAGTGAAATAGAATATGCCCTAGACGTTGACTAAGTCATACAGCTACACGTAAACGTGTTAAGGCAACGGTTAAAGTGGGTTTGCTCTAGAAAGACAGTTCACAGTAGATTAAACAAAACTCTGCCTTGGTCCCTTACATACACTAAAGGGGTCATGTTTGATAGTGGGAGCCGCATCATCTAGAAAGCAGCCTCCTCTATTCAGAGGCTCAACAAAAAAATTATTGCTCATTTACATTGCTGACATTTTCCCCTCTGGGATGCACAAGCATTGTAATATCTAAAGCTTTTATTTATTTTGTGGAGAAACATTGAATTTCGTTCTCTCGATTGTCTGATAGATGAACATAAAATCAGTGCTACAAAGCTGGGTGGGCAGAGGCATAATAAATTGGGACAAGATGGATGTTTATATTTCTTAGCAATGCTATTTTATTACAGGAGAGGTGAACTTAATTTCTGCAGATTTGTAGGCAATACACTTGGTTATAGGCTGAGCCTTACTTATCTGCATGCCCCATAGCACCATGCCTAACACTTTGTCAAACAAAGGTTTGCTGAACACATAAGGAGTTGATCATGTTTTTTGGCGTACCCTCAATGATTTTCAGGATTGCCTTTATTGTCACATTCTGTAATAGGACTCTAGAGATCAAAAAGAAAATGTTGTTAGCAGAAAGCAGGCTAAAAAGTCCAGATTACATTAAGGTTTGAGAACATCACTCTGAACCGGCCTGATGTGGAACAGGGAAAGTCCAAGCTGTGTGCCCAACTTTGCTAGATTCTTGTCTCCAAACAGGGGGAAGCGTGCATCATGGGAGCAAAAAGGATATATAAGAAGCGAAAATCGGAACGGAAGTGTATGCAAGGAAAGTATGCAGGAGCTATGGAATCTGAACCCTGTGTCTGCACAGAGGCTGACTTTGACTGGTGAGCTTGCACTGTTATCCCATGGAGTCATTCAGTATATCAAATCCGTGAGGGCCTTCATGGAAACTTTGATTTGTAATAATAGTAACATACAAAGAGCTAAGGGACAAGCCCTGTTTTCTCGTGAAATTATATCTTGGGGACATCATGGATTACTGGCTTTGGGTATGTATGTGTGTATGGGAAATCCAGGAGTTTCTTTAGACTTCAAGAAGATTTAGAAGATGGCTCTAAATTATCTTCACATATTTGATGGACTCTTGGGAAGAAAGAAGAGGACAAATCTACTCTGTGTTGCTTGAGATGGTATCACTGAAAAACAAGTGGACTTTTCATGAAACTGGAATATTTATGCTTAAGATAAAACCTTTGCAGAAGTTAGAGTCCCCTGCAAAGGAACAGTGGTCTTGTATGGCTGTAACTTTTCTGCCACTGGAAGTTTTCAAGAAGTAGTTAGCTAACTCTTCCTGCCAGATGTGGAAGATATTTCTGAGTTCAGTGCAAGGATGGATTCATTGGCTTTGCGAATTTAGGACTTTGTGAGTCCAGTGGTGAAGGAGCTTCACTTTTCCCCAGGATGAAGGTAGTTTAAACCTGAGAAGTACAGAAACATTTGGAAGTTAAACTAAACTCGGAGTGCTGGCGAGTACTTCCTGTGGTGCCGACAATGCCTTTAGCTTGTGCTAGGCCATTGTTCAGGGCTCAGGTGAGCTTGACAAATAATTGAGGACTTGTAGGTTCTCACAGGGCACCAGAGCCACAGTCACATCAGAGCTTGCAAGGAATTCTGCAGTGGCCTCCCAACTGTGACTTCTGTTTAGTCAGTATATTTAGTAATATGACAAAATTATCGTGTACTAGTGCTACCCTTCAGGATTAATGCCCTGAAATACATCCACAAGGACATTTTCCATGGACTTTTAAGTAATTTATCACATCCTTCTTTCTGAAGCCTTGGTTGCCTCAATATTTATCTACCTCATTCAAGGAGGATTCGTAAAGGAATTTAACATTTTACGTTAGGAGTTTAGCTTTGGCCTTTAAAACAACCCTTTTTTAGAGAGCAACTTTATTCTGTGGTAGAAAAACAAAGAGAAAAAGTGAGATGCGATATCTCAATTCCCTGATTTCTCCTGGAAATATTTCCTTCTTTAAGCCAGTCTATAAATACCTAGTCAAGAGTGAAAGAACCCAAAGTAAGAAAAGCAATTAGGTTTCTCCTTTACCTCATTCTTCATTTCCCTCAGTCTTCACCCAGTTCTTGGATTTATTTGTGATTGGGGTCTGCTTCTCTTCCCACTAGCTAAAATTCATTCTGGGAAATGAGAAATAAAGCATGAATGAGGCCATTGTAAGGGTCTTTTGGTCAAATGGGATTTTTGTAACTGCATGATTCTGAAAACATTTTGGAAGGCTTCCCATGATCTTTTTGCGTTGTTACCAGTAGCTGGAGCTTTAATGATTCTACTTGGCTGTAGCACAATGAAAGGTATTTGTGAGTGAATGCTCCCTCTTGACACCTCTTCCCCCCCCGCCCCCCCCCAGACTGTGCCCCAGATGACCTTGCCTGTCATCTGCCAGCATTTGTAAACCATTTCCCTGAAATCAATACTGATGTGCTTAGGCAGCAATTCTGAAGTCTTCTTACCCAGGTTGTGTTTAAGGAACACCAAATCCAGCTGGTATGTGCAGAATTCTAAGTGCCAGCTGCCTGGTGGCAGGCCCTTAGCTTGAGCCTATTTTTCCCTTCCGGACCCTCGGGTGTCAGCATCTCACCTCCATTATACAGATGGGCCGATTCATGCTAATGCTTGCTGATTGCTGCCTCCAATTTGTCTGTGCATGTGGAGGTGCAATTTGTTGTCCAACTCTGTGCCCGAGTTCATCTTCTGGAAGTCAAGATTATCAGGCCAGTCAGAGGCTCCTGGAGGCAAGAACGAGGGAGCCCAAGGGAGAAGTCTTTGGCTATGTCCAAAGTAGAGAGAGGATTTAAAGCAGTTAGTCTCAACTGGCAGAGCCAACTGCCTAGCACAAAACGTGTCCTTGCTGGAGACACTCCTGAAGAGCAATTCCTTTCCTGCTGTGACTTTGAAGCATATGGCATGTGCACAGAGAGACCTGGCTCAGCTCTTCTTGGTAGATCCAGATGTCTTGGAAGAACACACCAAAGGCACCACCAGTAATGAGGTTTGTCCCACAGGTGGCTGTTTTGGACCCTGGGCTGAAGTTTTATACCGAGGACTGGGTTTCCATCACTGCCTGTTTTAAAATTACAGCTTTCTCTGGGCCCAACAACAGTCAGTATTGTGCATTCTCCTACTGAGAAAGTAATCTGCTCTTCCAGCTTAAAGGTGTTTAGTTTGAATTATTGGGTACTGAGCTTTCATCTCTACACAGGCTACTCTGTTGCCCCTAAGGCAGCATTTCCCAAACTGAGATCTGCAGAATATTTTTTAGTTGTGAATAGGTATTCCGTGAAAATCAATGGTTCCATT
>JAQZBX010051735.1:0-12591 GCA_029593785.1 Cabassous unicinctus | reverse complement strand
TCTTTCTGTACTATCTTCAAAATCTGGTGTATGTTTTACAACTTATAGCACATCTCAATCTGGACTAACCACATTTCAGGTGTTCACCAGCCACATGTGGCTAGTAGCTACCACATTGGGCAGCTCAGTTATAGAACATGTAATCTGACCTGCTGCTTCACTAGGTGATAATCTGAGATTGAGTTAATTGTGAAGAGTTCACAAACTTCAGCAATTTGGGCCAGTCATTTATTGGTTTGGGTTTTCTGTTTTTAATAAAAATCACTTGAATTTTGAGTATTTGGTTAACTCAGTTCAACAGGCTGGCTAACAAGCCCAGTGATAGGTGGTAGGAATGTAGATAACATATTTCACTGTTAAAAGATAGTGATAATAGTGGTTAGGCTAATCTAGTAAATGAGTACAAATCAAAAGACTGGTTATATAGTAGAGGAGAAGTGGATTCCAATACTAGTACTTCATTACTAGTAACTCTTATTTTAATAATATAGTGAAGGCAGTCCTGAGAAATTTGATAAGCTGTTTTAGAGACATTCTTCCCCCTTTTACTTATTTTTAATTAATTCACTCAGAATTGCCTATACTTATTTGCAGGTAATTTAAGATGTGAGCTGAAAGGCTTTCAATTTTGATATTGCTGAACTGAAGGCCAGTTTTAGATTCCTCCACTGAATTCTAAAAGACCTTTGTTCTCATACTTGGAATTGTGTGTGCATGCTACTTAGATAACAAAGTAAAAAAACAGATGTAGATGAAGATACAGCTATCACAAAACTAGGAAAGATCATTTTGGTTTTATGTAGTGTGATTTGGGTTCATAGCTTAGCCCTAATTCTTAAATGATAGAACTAGGAAGATAGAGCTCCATGTCCAATGTTTCCTTTTCCTTATCTCTAATCTTTATGTTGAAGGTTACCTACTTAAGTGGAAGTAAATGCTTCAGCTGTAACTCTGCTTCAGAGAGAGATAAGTGGATGGAAAACCTTCGCAGGACAGTTCAACCAAATAAGGTAATAGTGGCTTTGAATCTCTGAAAAATGTATAACTCTATAAGCAGTAAGTTGATAGAAGGTAAATGCAATAATAATAATGCAATAATAATACCTTAAATTTTATAGAGCATTACAGTTTTTAAAGTGCATTTACATATTATGCCATTTTATGCTCAAAATAATCTATTACAGATATTATTATCATTGTTTACCAATGTGGATAAAATTACTCAGAGAAGTTAAGTGACTTATTCATTTCAGAAGCCAGCACATAATAAAAATGGAACCAGAACACAAGATTCTTAATTACTTATCTCTTTTTTTAATTTGCAGAAGCTTTCCAATTGCCAGTAGGCTGGTTTTATGAGAACTTACCATTACAGGATGATATTTTTTTGACCCAAGTAAAATAGAACATGTAAGCTCTCTAAGATTCTGATATATTCTTGTTTAGAACTTTGCTATTATCCTGAACAATGAGATAACAATCCTTTTATTATCTGTTGTCTACCCTTAATGAGAGTACATAATCAGCACTACGTTAGAGGAAAACATGCTTTTTCTAGGCTATCACCTCTCAAATTCAACTTTGTTGCTTCTTTATAGGATAATTGCAGACGAGCTGAAAATGTTCTTCGTTTATGGATCATTGAAGCCAAGGACCTTGCCCCTAAAAAGAAATATTTCTGTGAACTGTGCCTTGATGATACCCTCTTTGCTCGTACAACAAGCAAGACCAAAGCAGACAATATTTTCTGGGGCGAACATTTTGAATTCTACAGCCTTCCACCTCTCCATAGCATCACAGTTCACATTTATAAGGATGTAGAAAAAAAGAAAAAAAAGGACAAGAATAATTATGTAGGGCTAGTCAATATCCCCACTGCCAGTGTGACTGGTCGTCAATTTGTAGAAAAGTGGTATCCAGTGAGTACACCTACACCCAACAAAGGAAAGACAGGAGGACCTTCTATTCGGATTAAATCACGTTTCCAAACTATCACCATTCTGCCTATGGAACAATACAAAGAATTTGCAGAATTTGTCACCAGCAACTACACCATGCTATGCTCAGTCCTTGAACCAGTAATTAGCGTGAGGAACAAAGAGGAATTGGCTTGTGCCTTAGTGCACATCCTTCAAAGTACTGGGAGAGCCAAGGTAAGTGGAAAGGGGGATTGTATTACCTGAAATTTCTTCCCTACCTTTTAGGAAGAAATGACATATGGATACTGCAGAGATCCAAATTAGAGAAATGTGTTTTGTTATTGGTACAGCCAGAAAAAAAGTCAAGAAGAAAACTTATTAGCAATTCTTAGATCCAGAATACATGAAGATTATAGAACTAAGTAAAATGGAGAGATCAATAAATATTTATTTAAAGTCCATTTGTACAAAAGTTAGATACCAGTTTTTATTGTCTGACAAAATAAATGGTGAAACTGACCTGGTCATCCCTCAGTACATTTAAGATCCTTTGTCTTTAGTTCTAGAGTGTCTTGTATGATGGTTTTCTTCCTCATTATATTTTAAGTTAAAATTAACTTAAAATTAACTGTTCCCCATAGTCACAGAAGGAGGTGGTCCAGAACATGCTAGATATTAGCAAAGGTCCTCGTGGGATTAAAATCTATATACGAAATAGAAATAGCAAGGGGTATTATACAGTAGTAGCTATTTCTTGATGGCCTTATCTCATTTTATCCTGGATAGAAATAAAAATTCAGGAGGGTAGTAAAAGAGGAACATACTAATTGTGTTGAAGAACAACAACCGGTTGATAATCACAGTTTTGAACAGCCTGAGCTATGGTAGTTCACCAGTCACTTGACTAGGCAGAATCTCCATTGTATTGTATGCAAACTGTTCATAGTAAATTTTATTTTAGATCTAGAGAGGTTCATAGCTAGAATAATTTATTTAGAACCAACCAACAGAATGAAATGCTATTAAGATTTCTTGATAGAAATTAGAATTTATCAATATATTCAATATTTAATCCCTTATCTAACTGCCTTCCTATTGATTATAATTTTTGTGGTTGAATTTACTGATAATAATCTTGAACTTTCTGCCGTTAAAAAAGCTTAAGTATTTGGGGAAGGGTCATTGGGAAATTTTGAGTCCCTTCTTTGAAATTGTATGGATATGTTCTTTCTGTTCTTCACTTGCTCAAGCCTCAGGATATACATATGATTTTTTAAAAACAACTTTATTGGGGTACAGTTTCCATACAACAGACAACCCCCATTTAAGTAAAAAAAAAAAAAAAAACCAATGAATTTTGACAGCTATATGCACCCATTGAAACCACTACAATCAAAATACATAATGCTACTGTTATACCAAAAATTTCCTCCTGCTCTTAGCATAAGAGTTTTAATAGCAATTCCTAACTCCATAGCTTTTATGTTCTGCTGAGCTGCCCCAGAGTGAATCTCATTAATGTTTATAATGCTTAATTTTAAAGTAAAAGTAAATCAGCATAATCCCTCTACTTTTGGTTTTAGAGCACTTGAAATATGTAACTTGAATATGTAACATTCAAAATATTTGATGTTATCACATTTCAAGCTAAACCACAATAAACATTGAGTTTTACATCATGTTTTTAAAGACTATTGAGGAATGAAGTAGCTACTATTTCAAGGCTTTACTTCTCCTTATGCCTTCCTTCTCAATAGATAAAGAGATAGTCTAAAAATTGAGTTCAAGTGATGAGTTCAAGAAAAATCTATGTTTATATTCTGGACCAATTTGTAATTAATATAATATTGAACACCTCATGTGTACCAAAGACTGTTAGTTGCTGGAGATAAAGTGGTGAACAAAAATAAGCAGGTCCTTAGCCTCATGGAGAAAACAGATATTAATCAAGTAATTACAGAAATAAATGAGAAAGTACATTGAGAAGTACAGAGAAAAAAAAGATGCATGGTGTGATGAGAATAGAGCAAGGGGACTTATATAGTAGGGGCAATGGACAGTGTTGGTCAGGGAAGGCTTCCCTGAGGAAATTATGTATGAATTAAGATCCAAAGGATCCTAGGAATTAATTTGGTGACAGTGGGGGGCAGGAACAAGGATGGGAATGGAACAGAACTGAGAACGGCTTATGCAAAAGACTTTGTGGTGAATAGAAAACATAGTGTGTTAGAAAGGGCTTGGTGTAGTCAAGGATCTAAAAAGGAGACCCATGAGGCTGGAACAGGAGGCAGAGAGCAAACCAGAGAATATAGAGACTGGTAGGCCACATTCAAAATTATGGTCTTTATCAAAAGTGCAGTGGGAAATCTCTGAAGGAATTTTAAACTTAGGGATGGTAACATAACCAAGAGCCTATCCTGACTGCTTTTTGTTTTTCAAAGGGATCTGGTAGCTTTACTTTTAAAGCAGCATTTCCAGGATTTCTGATATTTCATCAGTCTCTTCTAATGTATATTATTTATTCAGTTGCTTTCTGCCTGATTGAACATTGTTCTACCAGGATTTTCTCACTGACTTGGTGATGTCTGAGGTGGATCGTTGTGGAGAGCATGATGTCTTGATCTTCAGAGAGAACACCATTGCCACCAAATCCATTGAGGAATACCTCAAGTTGGTGGGACAGCAGTATCTTCATGATGCATTGGGTATGGAGGAGAAAAACATCTATTTTCTTTTCTTTTCCTTTTGATTTTAAGTTATTTCACCCTCATGAGACAAGTAAATACTGAGCTCAAATTCCACATGTTATTTAGTAGATTCTAGCTGACAAGAATTTTAAGGTTTGAGTTTCAGCTATAAGAAGTCTCTGCAGTACTCACCAATGGAGGAACAACAGATTGGCTTATTGTTATCTATGCAAAAATAGAAAGGCCATCAGCATATGCAGCTACCTCCAGGTCCCCACATTTCTGATTCTGGGATACACAGTAATATTAATAGGTATCTCTGCACAAGACCTAGGGTGGCCTATTTCCCCCCAAATGTTGGGTATTTATATGATGATATAAATAAATTACAAAAGTCTTAAAAGTGTTACCCTGACATTTGTTAGCATGCATGTAAAACTCTAGTTTAAAGCTAAGAAAAACCTGCCAATTTGCACAACTCCCAACTTCTACCTTCAAGCTCTCAAGAATTTTTAATATTAACTAATTTTTGTCCAATAAACAATTTCTTGCTGACTAGACCACTCATTTGCAAATCCAGATTTGGCATCAGTCATCAATTTGGAAGAAATTCAAGCATTAACCATTAGAATAAGGCACCATGCTGGCACTTTGATGTACATAATGATAAAGCAGACATGAGTTCCTTGAAAAAAAAATAGCCATTTCTTTTGTCTCCATATCCCCAGTACTACAGAATGTCAAGCCACATATGTAATTTTAAATTTTCCTAGTAGTCCTTTTTAAGAAGGTAAAAAGAAACAGGTGAAATTAATGTGAATGATATATTTTATTTAACCCAGATTATCCAAATATTATTATTTCAACAATAATAATTTTTTTTTCATATCGAGTCTTTAAAATACAGTTGTGTATTTTACACTTATTGCACATTTCAATTTCCACTAATCATTTTTCAAGTGCTCAGTAATCACATATGATTAGTATTGCCATGGACAGTGCATATCTAGACTAGAGTAGAGTACACAGTCAATAAAGGCATGTTGAAGGAATGGATAAATTTTTGCCCTCAAGGAGCTTACAGAGAGAGAGATAAGAAAGATAAGGCTATCCCTAAAACAAATAAGAGAAAAATCCTGTTTGTTTGTTTGTTTGTTTTTAAAGAATTGAAGGAATTGATTCTAGCTGATAAAATTGTAAAATTTCCCAGGTGAAATTTAGAGACAGCTTGACAGGCAGAAAATTTTTTGTTAAAAAAAAAGAGAGAGAGAGAGAGATTGCACAAGGGAAGGGATAGGGATTAGCATGGCAGAAAGAACCCACATGAACATAAAAGCATAGAGCTGTGAGAAAACCTGGTATATATAGAAAATAAAACATTTTAGCTGGAAAAAAAAAATGTGAAAAAATAATTAGAAAAACAACTAAAACCTAAGTGTTGAGAGTGTTGAATGCCAGGTTGAGGAGTTTAGTTTATACAGTAATCATTGGAGAGCCATTGAAAGTTTTTGAGTAGGGTGTTTCCAGTAGATTCAATTTAACACACTAATTAAGATAAGTTGGTAAAGAATGCAACTGCAAACAGAGTTAAGAAGACCAGTTAACTCTGGTAAAGAATGCAACTGCAAACAGAGTTAAGAAGACATTGTAATAAGGCAGCCAAAAAATAATAAGGCTATGAATGAGGTAGTCACCATGAATGAGAATGGAGAAAAGTATATGAAAAATATTAAAGAAGTCGAACTGATAGGACTTGGTGACTTTTTCAGTTTGTGGGAGTGAAGGTGGTCAAATATTACAGTGAAATTTGAGCTCTCGTGACTGGGAGGATGATGAGATACTTAACAGAAAGAGAGCATAGTAGTACACTTGAAAGAGGAGAAGGGATATTTCCACCTCACATATATTCAACTTGAAGTTCCACTAGGAAACCCCAGCTTCCTACTAGACTAGCTGGCTGTTAGAAAATTGGGACTGATATTCCCCACATGGAGTGGGTAAATGAAGCTATGAGATTACCAGAACAGGACGAGAATCGGGCCAAAAACAGGGCCTGCAGTGAATCTGGGATTATGGTGTAGCAGGAAGAAGAAGAATCAGAGAAGTGATCAGAGAAACAGCATACAAAAAAGGGGAAGAAAATCAGGAAAATACTGAGTCAAAGGCACCGAGAGAGAAGACAACATCAAGGAGAATGGGGTAAATCAACAGTCAGAGACTGGGGAAGGTAGAGATTTAAAACAAACAAACAAACAAACAAAAAACCTGGCTATTGGATTTGGCAACTTAAAGATCATTAGTGATGACTGGAACTGGTATTAGGTGGACAGGATCCAAGTTGTAAGGGATAAAAAATGAATGACTGGTCAAGAAATAGGACTACTGTGTTTTCCTGAAGGAGAGTCACTGTAGAGATAATTACTTCCTTCTAAATAGAGGTAAATTTTTCTCTTTCTTCCTGCTTCCTATCTACTATTCTTTTCTCTAAGTCACATACTTTAATTTGAGGTCTGGCAGGAATTTATAGGAAAAATAGTGAAATGGATTTTCAATGACATTAGGAAAAGTACAGAGGAGTTCATAGTTTCACTTACATAAAGATCTTATTATTGTCATACAAATTATATCTCATGGTTTGCTTTAGTGATTTGTATTATGATATTAAAGGCAATAATGAAGCATCTCAAATAATATTCTCCATTCTTTTGACATAAGGGTGAATATTTGTTGACTATCTACTTCTGAAAAATCAAATAATTCACATTCTACAATTCAGTGAGCTAAACAGGATTTCCAAATGAAATGATTTCTGAAATGAAAAGTGGTTTCAAGACCTTTTATACGACAGTGAATAATTAATAGCTGATTGGCTCATTGGAACATGAAAATTAATTTAGTAAGCATGGGAAGAAATTCAAGTAACCCCACAAAAATCTCTGTTGTTATATTTTTAATCCAAGAGCAAGGGCCAGGGTGGTGAAAATGGCTGCTACTTCCAAGAGCATAAACAGATTTAATTGGTAAGTTTCTTGAGAACAGCAATTTGCATTTTCTTCTTCACATTTCACTCCCTATATTTCTATTTAGCCTTAACATCCTAGGCTCTCAACGGCTGATTTTTTTTCTCCTATATGTTACTTTTATAACGGAGATTCTGTTGTAAAACCAGCTTCCAGAATGTTTCTTAGAGCTAGTGAAAATTTAGACTTCTAAATCTAAGAAAGATTCAATTATGTTCATCATATACTGTACTTGCTATCGCAAGAGCCTCTAATAATACAATTTAGAAAGATTTCATAATTAGCGTGACATAGAAAGGTTTCACAGTAAAGTTACAGCAAATCAAAATACTAAAGTAATAAGTACAGCTGTGCAGTAATTAAAGTTTTGCTACATTCCATATACTTTGGGCAAAAAGTATATGCTATTTGCAGACAGCCTGACTAATTCTTAGAATTGAGTTTAAACGTTGCTGGTCATATTGTACAGAATCTACATGCTTTTTAGCTAGTCTTCGTTTATCTTGATTAGAGCATTACTATTTACTGCACAGACTCTGTCTCAGTTAGACTTAAATCTTCCATCTCTTAGCCCCCTTCACCTTTATGATTGAAATCAGATGGCATGTTGATGTCCTGTGACAGGAAATTCCATCTGTGAGATAAAGAAAAGGCCTGATTTCTACCCTTGCTAGAAAAGGCACATTTGTTTCAGCATATGTCCAAACCTGATCCTACACGTGAAATGTTGATGCTAGATAGTTAAGATTTAGATAGAAAATTCCTCATGGAACATTCTGGGTACAGACTTAAATTTGAACAACATAATGAGAACCCACTGTGCCTCTGTTTTTTTTCAAAGGCAAGAAAGCAAACTTAAATGGGCTTTCAAATCTGTTTCAATAAGGAAACAGCTTCTAGATACAAATCTATAAAAGGTTCACCTTCCAATGTGGTACGTTTCACATTATCAACCATAGGTTATAGTTTCAACAGTGAAAATAACTTTTTCTATGTTGTAGGATTTGAAATATAATCAGGAAAAAAAAAAATTTAAGCCAGCACTATGGACAATTAATCTACTTCCAGGAGTTATTTGGCTCTTTTCTAGAAGAATAGAGGAAAAATATTCTCAATATTCATGAGTTATTTGTTAATATCAATATTATTTCCCTAGAATAAATAAAACCTTAAAGAATTCACTCAACGGAATATTTATGGTGTAAGTTTAGAGTATGGCCAATTTTTACATAGAGTATTTGATACTAATGGCTAATTTTTACTTTTAGGTACTTTATTTTATTTTATTTTTAAAGTCTTTGGCTATACAATAGTATTTAACTACCAATCATAGATTGAAATACATACTTAAGCATTTTTTTTTACAAAATCTTAACTGAAATATAAAATTCATAATGAAAAGTCCACAGATGTTGGTGATAGATATAAATAAATTAACACAAAGTAAACACACTCATTTTTTTTCCCACTAGTGCCATGGAAATGATTATTACCAACAATTAAAAATGCCCTTCATGTCTCTTTCAATCACAAAAAGTTACCATGATCCTGACTTCTGACATGGTTGTCTAAGTAGTGTGATTCTCTATGTATTTTAGGTACTTTAAATGAGATAGATTGTGTGGCAGCACATACTATAGGATCTGTTGGAAAAATGTGATCGTTGGTAAACATTTTTAAAAGCCTTTTACTAGTCTTGGTCACTTCACTTTATGAAAAATTATTTACAATTTGCGTAGTCTATACTTTACAGTTCTTTTTGTATTAAGCTCCTGCTAAGTGCCAGGCACCATCTAGACAATTTTCATGCATTTTTTATGATCCTCACTACCACTCTTCAAGATGGGTATTATTAACACTATTTTATAAATAATGCAGCTGAATCCAAGACTAGTTAAGTGACTTTTCAAGGCCCCACACTAAGTGAGTGTTATATCCAAGATTTGATCCTAGATCTGTCAGGCTCCAAAGCCTTTTCTCTTTTCTTTGTACCACTTTGCTTCCTGTTCTCCAAGCATTTTTCTTCCAAATTGTCACTTCCCATCCTCTGTCACAGCTATTCTTAACAGCTTTCATTTACCTCAATACTAACCATTTTGATAGAAAATATTCTTTGTATCACTGCCACTATATAATTTTACAGGAATTATTGTTCACTTTCATGAAATCTGTTTTAACTAGCAACCTCAAACAATTGGCAGAAGATTTGGAAGAATCTCTGAAAGGTCTGCTCCTCTTTCATAAAGACAAGTAACAAACCAAGAATTCTCATTGCCATCTCTGATAAATATTTATTGAGCAGCTGTAATTCTTTGGGAACTATTCGAGGGGCTGGGGCTTTGAATGTGAATAAAACTTGGTCCCTGTCCTCCAAGAGTTATTCCTTCTAAAGATGAGACAGACATATCAACAAATAAGCATCAAGTGCTGTGAAACATGGAAAAGGAGAATATATACAAGGTGCTATATACAGTGGAGAATTAACAAGGAAGGCAGGGGTTTGTTCTGTCTGGGAATACTGGGCATATCTTTATAGAGGACAGGATATAGAAAACAGGACTTGTAAGTTAAATTTATATGGAAAAGCATACACAGATTATAGAAAGAAATGTTCTGCTCCAAGTTTGTGCTATGCCGAATGACTGTTGCGTTATAAGAAATGAACCTAGAGACCCTTACATCTGTGTTTGGCACCAGCATTCACACTTATAACCTTGGGTAGCCTTTTTTTCCAGCTGGGATTCACTTGTTCTAGAATAATGGTAACATTAGTCACCCCAGCTGAGGCAGCCTTATACAAATGAGTTAATGCTAATTAAATATATCTGCAGTTTCAGATGAAAGATGCTACACTGTTTAAAGTATTGTCATTATTATTTTATAAATACTATGATGATGTTAATGATTGCAGTTATTCCCATTCCAGGATAAGCAAAATAAACACGATATGTGGGATGTATTGGGTTCCAAAGCAATAACCTTTAGTGGGCAGTTTTTTGTGCCCTCCACATCAGGTCTCAAAAAAGAATTCTTCATACGTTTTAGGGCAGAAATACTGAATCCTTTTATTCTATTCAAGAAGATAGGATCTATAGTTATACTGTCTGTCATCTTCTCTATTAAAATAGGGGAGTTCATCAAAGCTCTTTATGAGTCAGATGAGAACTGTGAAGTGGATCCCAGCAAATGTTCATCTAGTGAACTGATAGACCATCAGAGCAACCTGAAAATGTGTTGTGAACTGGCTTTCTGCAAGATCATCAACTCTTACTGGTAGGCTGGCATCAGTGCCTCAAACCCTGCTTAGGGAACTTACATTTTTTTATATAAAAGTCACCATAGTGTTGACTATTATTTCTCAACCAAAGGAAATGCTTCTGGGAAAAACTGAAAGCTTCCCTAAAATCATCCTATCTAAAAATCTAAATCTCTGTTTTAGGAGAAGTACCTCTGAACTATCTATGAACATATCTTTCCCCAGCATATTAGCACCACATTATCTAATACTAAAAGTACATTTTTCTAGCTTTCTAAAATATTTACTATGTTAAACAGATGTGTTATTGATTTTTTATTATTGTTCCAATCTAAACTGTTAGAGAGATTTTGGAAGATTTTTGATGAACAGTCTTTGGAGAAATTATGGTGAGCTATTATAAACCAGATGGTTTAGTCAGGAACTTCACGCCATTTTCCTGTTTTGCAAAATTAAGTTTATATTAATCCCTGCATTTTTAGAGCTTTGAGTTTCCAGCTCTATCTGGCTATCTGTGAACTTTCCACCACCCCTCAGCCACAAATCGAGCAGAGCTCTTCAGAGCCTAGCTATAGAGAAGAGATGTATTGGGTCAGATTGGGATGGCTTGTGCTATCATGGATTATGGCCCTTCAGTATAGAGCAGTTTTGATTTTTTTTTCTTTTCCCAGTGTTTTCCCTCGTGAGTTGAAAGAAGTGTTTGCATCGTGGAAGCAGCAGTGCCTAAACAGAGGCAAGCAAGACATCAGCGAACGGCTCATCAGTGCCTCATTGTTTCTCCGTTTTCTGTGTCCAGCTATTATGTCTCCCAGTCTTTTCAACCTTATGCAGGAGTATCCTGATGACCGCACGTCTCGGACTCTAACTCTTATTGCCAAGGTCATTCAGAACCTGGCCAACTTTGCCAAGTAGGTGATGCTACCAAAATCACTTGAAAAAATCATTGTTTAGAAAATACATAAGAACTAAAATTTGGATGGGGATGAGAAGCTTCATCACTCATGTTAGAAGATTTTCATAGTGATGTTAGTAAAAATAATTTTAAAAATTGAAACAACTTAAATATTATTTTTATAGAGAAATGGTGCATCCATTCAATGGAATATTTTCAGCCAATGCAATGTACACAAAGAATACCCAAAAATATGGAAAATGATGAGAATATAATATTAAATGGAAAGTGCTAATAAAAATACTTTGGTTAAAACAAAACCAAAAAAGACAGGATACAGAATGGTACATATGCTATTTATCTCAGCAATATGAAAACACAAAAAGCTAAGTTTTAAAAAGTTAGGAAGGGAGAGCAGGTATAACTCAGTGGTTGAGCACCTGCTTTGCATGTATAAGGTCCCACGCTCAATCCCTGGTACCTCCTAAAAAAAGCTTGGAAGAACAATCACACAAATCCCATGTATCTAAGACAACTTGAATAGGTACTTCAAAAAAGTCAATATCATGAAACATGGAAAAGATAGAGGGAAACTCTTCTGATTAAAAGAAACTGAAGAGACATACCCAAATGCAATGCTTGAATCTTACTTGGATCTTGAATTGGGAAAAATTCTATAAAAGACATTTTATGGACAATTGGTAAAATCTAAAAGTATATAAGAAGGGAAGCAGGTGTGGCTCAATGGATAGAGCTCCCGTTTACCATATGGGAGGCCCCGGGTTCGCTTCCTGGGGCCTCCTTGTGAGGGCAAGCC
>JAQZBX010051734.1:5929-19401 GCA_029593785.1 Cabassous unicinctus | reverse complement strand
ATAAATTATTGCATTCTTATTCCATTTTTCTTGCCTTTGTTTCAACAAAACAATTAAATGTTTTCATGCCCAAGATTTTCACACAAATCATGTACTATCAGATAATGGTCTAAGGGATTAAAAAATAATATGTAATTATATTCAAAGTTACATGATTTGAATAAATTTTATGAAAATATAAATTGAAATAATTATAAAATTGAAAATGATTTTAGTATTTTTCAAAACAGTTGTTTTTCTTCTAAAATAGTCAGTACAGGCCTACTTCGGAGATATTGCAAATTTGTTTCCAGAACACTACAATAAAATGAATTTTGCAGTAAAGTGATTCACATGAATTTTTTGGCTTCCTAGTGCATATATATATATATATATATATATACAGTTTTTCCTAGTGCATATAAAAGTTATGTTTGCACTCTTCTGTAGTCTATTAAGTGTGCAATAGCATTATGTCTAAAAAACATACATACCTTAAGTAAAAGGTGACACAGAGGGGGCGGATGTCCCTCAAATGGTTGGGCGTCCGTCTGCCATATGGAGGGTCCTGGATACGATCCCCGGGACCTCCCGGTAAAATAAAAGAAATATAGAAGGTGCGTGTGCCGCCAGGTCCCGAGCGTGGGCGTGCCAGGCCCCGCTGAGCCACGCAGCAAGATGATGATGTAACAGGAGAGAGACATAGGGGAGACCCAAGACGAGACACACCGAAAAACTGGGAACTGAGGTGGAGCAGGTGGCAGAACGCCTCTTTCCCACATTAGAGGTCTGCAGGATCAAATCCTGGTGAAAACTGGAGGAGAAGGGTGAGAAGAGAGGGCAGGAAACAGACATAGAGAATGGACACAAAAAAAGCAAATGGGGGGGAGGGGCGGTTAAAATGGATAAAGTAAATAAATAAAATAAATCTTTTTTAAAAAAAGGTGGCACAGAGAAACAAGGTGACCACATGCTGTTGGAAAAATGGCACTGAAAGCCTTGCTCAATGCAGGGTTGCCACAAACCTTCAATTTGTAAAAAAAACACAGTACCTGTGAAGTGCAATAAAGTGAAGCACGATAAAATGAGGTATGTCTATATTATCTATTAATCTTCAAAGGCAAATTTTATTAGTCAGCCAAAGGGGTGCTAATGCAAAATACCAGAAATCTATTGGCTTTTATAAAGGGTATTTATTTGGGGTAGGAGCTTACAGTTACCAGGCCATAAAGTGTAAGTTACTTCCCTCACCAAAGCCTGTTGCCACGTGCTGGAGCAAGATGGCTGCTGAAGTCTGCAAGGGGTTAGGTTTTCTCTACCTCTTATGGCTCTGTGGTCCCAGCTTCTTCCAACATCAGCTGTAGGCTGGGTTAAGTCTCATCTTTCTCCTGGGGCTCATTTCTCTCCAGGCTCAGCTGCTCGGCTCTCTACACAAGGCCAGCTGTAAACTGTCAGGCTAATGGCTCGTCTCTCTTCCCTGGGCCTCTGCCATGTCTAATGGAGCCTTCTCTCCTTCCTCATTTATCTGCTTCTCTGTATGTTTACTTCCTGGGGCCCCAATATCAAAAACTCCAACCTCCCTCTGACGTGTGGTTTTCAATGTCCTACTGATGTAGCCCAATCAAAGACTTAATCATAATTTAATCAAGTAAGAGTGAAACCTCTGAATCCAATACAATATAATATGCCCAGAGGAACAGACCAGTTTACAAACATAATCCAATATCTATTTTTGGAATTCATAAACAATATCAAACTGCTACACAAATATATTTTGAAATTAATAAAAATTAAAATTATATAAGCAATGCTGAATTTTATTTAATATTTTGAAATTTTAATTAAATATATTGACTATTTTTATAAAGATAAAACTATATGCAATTTTAATGTTCAATATCTATCTAGTTGCAAATGTAAAGTATTGATATCCTACTCGATGAATTGTTATGTCTAGACTTATTTATCTACATTTAAGAGAGTATGTAACATTTGATATTGCAAATTTTTTTAAACCACTGTATTAGTTATGAACTGATGGATAACAAATTATCCTAATACTTAGTTTCTTTAAGTAACAGCATTTATCTCACAGCTTCTGTGGGTAAAGAATTTGGGCATAGGTTAAATGAGTCTTCTGCTTCCTGGTCTCTCCAAGGTGTTGGTCCAGGGTCTGCAGTCTCATCTGAAGGCTTGACTGGGGAAGAATCTGCTTCAAAGTTCATTCAGTGATTGTTGGCAGGATTTAATTCTTTGAGGGTTGTTGGAATGAGGGCCTTAGTTCTTCACTGACTGTTGACCAGAGGCTGCCCTCAGTTCTTTGTTGCATGTGTTTCTCCTTAATGGTAGCTTGCTTAATCAAAGCATGTGAGCCAAGAAAATAATAAAGACTCTGTTAGCAAGATAGAAATCATAATCTTTTTTGTTGTTGGTGGTGGTATAGAATATTTATTTATTTATTACATGTAAAGATTAAAGTTTAGGTCAGTGGGAAATAATTTTAATCAAAGAATTGTACATTTTCTTCCCATGAATCCTGCTTTGTATTAGGAAATGACATTGTGATCCATTTCACTACAAGTAAAATTTTAAAATAAATAAACACAAAAGCCAAGGTGGGGTGAAATAAACCATTTCCTCAGAGATCTCTACTCCAGTGTCCACAGCACACAAGAGAGGAGAATTAAAACAAATAAGTAACTAAAATCCCCCTGGTCACATGTTTCAAAAGAATTGGAGGAGAAGAAAGGGGATGGAAATAGTGATATGATAGGGAATGGATGTTAGCAGCACTGTTTCAATAATTAATCTATTCTGAATGAAATACCCTCTCTTATATGCAGTAAATTCTGCTAAACTTTAGGATATTCTTTGAACTGAATTTAGAAAATACCCTGACAGTGGAAGTAGCTCTTTCACCTATCCTTAATAAAAGTCTCTTTCTTCATGAACCACTGATGTGAATGGAAGCCTGTAGTGGCATTAGAAGCTGTCACAGTAGCCCTTCCATCACTTTTGTGAAAGCTTCTTTCACATCATCCTTAGTTTGCACTGAGATGAGAACAAAAGGATCAGATTTGGGGGCTGCTTAGGCAAGGGGCACAGCAGAACCACCCTCTGAATTTCTTTAGGGAGAAGCAGTAGCCCCTTTACTCTCCTGATGTACCCTCAGGACCATGGGCACAAATCGAGTAATATCTGCTTTGGAATTAGTGATCTGTGGCTTGGCACTGAGGGTGTCTGTGGCCTTCCTTTCAATGGTGTTTACACTTGTATCATCCACCTAGGGTCGCTGAATCAAACTGGGTGGGGCACCTAAAACCCCTGGGTTTGACGAGGGAGCTGGTAGGAACAGCCTGGGTGGAGCAGGTCCAAGTGGAGAAACCAAAGGTGGGTGCCAGGACATCATGCCAGGACAAGGTGGAGGGATAACTGGAGGTGCAGAGGGAAGTAGCCTTGGTGGAGGTCCATGAGGAGGAGGGCCAGGAGGCAGACCTGGAGGTGGACCTGGGGGAGGGCCAGAAGGTTGGCCCAGTGGTGGTCCTGGAGGTAAAAGTCGGGTTAAAGGCCCTCAGAGTCCTGGCATTCCAGATGGTCTCAGGAATGGAGGCGCTCCTGGATGCGGCCCAGGAGGAAGGCCTGTAGGTGGTCCAGGTGGCTGTAAAAGTGGTAGAGGTGGTGGTCCAAGAGATAGTTGTCCTGGTATGGAATATGCTTGTATTTGAGAAGGAGGAACAGACTGTGGAGAAGCCTGCTGATGTGAAGAAGCTGTAGATGTGCCATCAGAAAGAGATTCTTTTTTATGCTGTTTTTGTGATTGCTCTTCTGCTTCAGAATCATCAGAATCATCAGAATCATCTTCATCATCATCCTCTGAAAATTCCTCTACTTCTCATCCCTCCTTTGAGATTTCCTGACCCACCATTTGAAACATCATGGCTTGAAGGGGAATTGGTTCTTTCATGTTCTTCTTTTTTCCCTTTGATTTCCCAGGCATATCTGCAACTTGTACACTCAGATCTGAATTTTTTCTTCATTGTTATCTCTCTCACTATAATCATGGTGCACAAATTCATCCACTTCACTTTCTCCATCTGATCTGTCAGTGTTGCTGTCATAATGCTTAATCAGATCCATGTTCTCAGGATAGCTGTCATCATCATTGGTGCTGGAAACATCATTGTCCTGACTTCACTGAGGAAGGTCAGGGCTATAGAATATATCTTCATCTCCCCTATGAGGAGGAAGACCTAGGGCAAAGCCCACTTTACAGCCATGTGTCTGCAAGACTTGAGGAGGAAGTAGACCAGGAGGTTTTCTGCCAGAGGACAAATGTAGAATACCATGTCCAAGAAGATGAAGAATAGAAATTGCTCGAGTTGGAGGTCCATAGGCTGAAGTCTTCTTAAGGATGGAAGGTGGCTGGGCACCAGGAAGTGGAATGTCCTGGATCAAGATGTTAGAAGGAGCATGAGGCATATCCGGCAAAGGAATACTTTCACCTTCCACATGCTGAGCATTCTTGACAGCAACAAAATATTGGCTAAGTTGAACCCTCTTCTGTTCATATTCTACCTCTAACTTTCTCAATTCTTTGTAAATATTTAGATTCTTTTTTTCTTAGAGTCGTAGAATATGTTCAAAGGTTTTACACAGCTTTTTATGTTTGCTTTTCAGCACCTTCTCATTTAACTGTGGCTGTTGCATGGGATTAAATTCCATTTCATCCAATTTCTCCATGCCTTGGAACCATCATGTGCTGTTTTTTGTCCTTCTTTAATTCTCTCTTCCGGGCTTCCTTTCAGGCTTGGTGTGTGGGGTTCATAAATTTTCCATTCTTGGTGTATGACGTAGATCTCCGTCCCATGTTTAAAATCTGTATTGTTTACTTGTTCATTAAAAAACAAAACAAAACAAAACTTCTGCTGTGTTCCCAAGACTGCTAAAAGTGTGTTATGGATGATTCCTTGCCTCTTTTACTTCCTAGGGGTCTTCACTTCAACCCCTCGGGCAGCCACTCAGCCACTGCCATCTTGAAACTTCCTAGAAATCATAGTCTTCAAAAAAATTTTTATTGCAGTAAAATATAACATAAAATTTACTATTTAAACCATCTTAAACTGTAAAGTTCAATGGCATTAAGTACATACACAATATTGCATAAATATCACTACTATTTTCAGAACTATTTCATCATCCTAAACAGAAACTCTGTACTCATTAAGCAATAACTCCCCATTTGAGTCATAGTCTTTTTAAAAATCAATTTAATTGAAACTTATTCATAAAACATACACTCCATCTAAAGTGTACAATCAATGGCATTTGGTATAATCACTGAGTTGTATATTCATCACTTCAATCAATATTAGAGCAATTTCATTACTCAAAAAAAAAAAAAAAGAAAAAAGAAAAAAAAAAAACAGGGAGTGGATGGGGCTCAAGTGGTTGAGCACCTTCTCCCCACAGGGGAAGTCCTGGGTTCTGTTCCCGGTGCCTCCTGGGGACAAAAACCAACCAAACAAACAAACAAAAAAACAGACAACAAGCAAACAGGCAAGGAAGCCAGTTCAGGGGAGCCGATGTGACTCTGGTTGAGTGCCGGCTTCCCACATAAGAGGTCTTGGGTTCAATCCCTGGCCCTGGTACCTCAAAAACAAACAAACAAACAAACAAACAAACAAACCCTACCCCTTAGTAGTCATCTCTATCTCTCTATATTTCTGCCATAAATAACTGCTAATCGATTTCCCTCTCTATAATTTATTTGTGTTTAGGTTTTGTATAGATGGAGTAAAACAATATGTAGTAATGGGAGCAGAGGTGGCTCAAGCCATTGTGCGCCTCTCTCCAATATGGGAGGTCCGGGGTTCGGTTCCTAGTGCTTCCTAAAAGGAAGGTGAGCACACAACTAACAGATACAGAGAGCACATAGTGAGCCCAAACAAGGAGGCAGGGGAGGAGAAATAAATAAATAAAATAAATCTTAAAAAAAAAAACCAATATGTCGTACTTTTTGCCTAGTTTCTTTCACTTAGCTTTTTTTTTTTTAACCATCGATGGAAGATTTTTAATATATTACTATACATTACTGTCCATCATTTGTTTTGGTTATATTCTTTTGCCCCAATATCACCCTGAAGTTAACATCTTATAACATTAACGTACATTTGTTTCATAGAAAAACATTTGTATATATGCACTATTAATCATAAGTATCTAATTTTCCATGAGAGTTCACGATATTATACAGTCCCATGTTTCCTTTCTGAAAAAATTTTTATTTGAAAACTTGTGAGTTAACGAAACAATCATGCATACCATATAGGATTCCCATACACCACACCACCACCACCACCTTACATTGTTGTGACACATTTGTTACAAATGATGAAAGAGCATCATCATAATATTACTGCTATCCATAGCCCATAGCTTATATTTGGTGTGTTTTTCCCACAAACTGTTCTATTATTAAAGCCATGTATTAGTATATTTGTTAAAGTTCAGGAGAGAATGTTCTCATATTTGTACAGTCCATCATTCATCTCAAGGTTCACTGTGTTATACGGTCCCCTGCCTTGCTTAATTCATCCAAAGTGTATACTCAGTAGCTCTCAGTTTCATCACAGGGTTGTGCTGTCATTAGCTCAGTTCATTTCAGAATGTTTTTATTTCTCCAAAAGGAAAAATCTCACACTTTCTTATGATTCCCTATTATTGGCCCTTAACATTGATTTAGTAAATTCTTTGCCATTGCAAATCACAATATTATTGTTAACTATAATCTATATGTTACGTTAGTCATATTTTCCCATGTATCTCCATATTCTTAACAACTTGTAATAGAGGAACATTCTTATATTTGTATTATTAACCACCATAATCATCCACCATTGGAATCACTGTTATATAGTTCCTAGATTATCCTTTAGCTTTCTTTCAATTGACATTAACCTCCCTAGACTACCCCTTTCAGCCACAATGACATTTATAGTTCAGCAGTGTTGATTATACTCACTATAAGGTGTTAACATCAACTCTAACCATTTTCCCACATTTACAATCCCCCTTATTAAACATTTTATGTATATTTAGCTGCAGCTCTCTGTTCTCAACCCACACTCTATTTCCTAGTAATCTATAGAGTTTAACTCCATGAGTTTACTCATTGTATTTAGTTGATGCTTAATTTGTACACAATTTGTATTTGGGTTGATTGTAAAAGTTTGTAAATGGATGGTGGTGATGATAGCACATTATTTTGAGTGTATTTAACAATGCTGAATTACGGTTGTGAATGTTGTTGAAAGGGGAAGTTTTGGGTCGAGTATGTTACTAGAATGAAAATTAGAAGATAAAACATGGGACTGTATAGCACAGTGAACCCTGTTGTGGATGATGTACTGGGGTTAATAGAACAAGTATAAGAACGTTCTTTCATGAATTATAACAAATGCATGCCACTAAAACAAGGTGTTAAAAATAGGATGGTAGATGGGGGAAAATACACTTAATGTAAAATATGGACTTTATTTAGAAGTACTATTTTAATATTCTTTCACCAGTTGTAGCAAAGGTACCATACTAATGCAAAGACTCAACAATAAGGGGGTATATGGCAACACTATTTTTTCGCATGAGTCTTCTTCACACCTACAAATTCTCTAGTTAAAAAAAATAAAAAGATGTTACTTCAGTTAAGGTATGACCCAAATGAATCAGGTTGGGTTTTTATTCAGATTACTAGAGTCCTTTATAAGTAGAGTGAAAGTGAGACAGAGAGACAAAAAACAACATGGGAAGGATTCAGAAATCAGTGTAACCCAGAGAAGCCAGGAAAGGCCACCATGGGTACTGTCATGTGACATAAAAGCCAAGTACTGAGGATCAGCAGCAGCCAGCCCAGAATGCCACAGTCTTTGGGAAAAAGCATTGCCTTGATGACACCTTGATTTGGACCTCTCCTATCTTCAAAACTGTAAATCAATAATTCCTATTGTTTAAGACAATGCATTGCATGGTATTTTTTGACAGCTAGGAAGTTTAAAAAGTGAATAAGAAGTTTTTCTGCTCCCTCAGGAACTGGCAACAGGGACTTGCACTGGGATTATGGGCTGGATCTTGCTGAGTTGGTGAAGGGGTGGATGAAGGACCAGCAAAGCTGCTCAAGGTTTTCCTACTGTTTTTCAGTTGTCTTTTTCTTGATTCAACGCACTTTCTGTTACTTAAGACCTATAATTGTTTTCCTGAGCTACGTGAAGGACGGTTCTGCCTGTTTTTGCTTGTTGTTTAAAACCTCTGTGGGGACAGAACTCTGGAATATCTCACGCTGCCATCTTTTTGATGTCACTCTCTAAAAGTAATATTTTGAATAAGAATACCCCCAACTCTCTCACTACTATATATATATGTAACTTCTGAGTGAAAAGTAGGCCACAAATATAAAAATATGTTCATGAGAAATGTATCTGTCTTATTTTGGGATCTGGGCAGGAAAAAAAAATATTACCCTCAAGAATTTGCAACTTTTTAAAAATCATGTTTTATTTTATAAGTTTTCTACTTTTTTTTTTTTTGAGGTACCAGGAGCTGGGGATTGAACCTGGGACCTCGTATGTAGGAAGTCAGGGCTCAACCACTGAGCCACATTGGCGTCCCTGGGTTGGTTTTTTCATTTGTTTTGCTTGTTGTTTGTTCTGTTTTTTCAGGAGGCACTGGGAACTGAACCTGGGACCTCCCATGTGGGAGGTTGATGGAGTTCAATGAAAGGCCAGGACTTCTGACAGAAAGCAGGTCACCTTGGAATGTAATAAACAAGCTCTCCAGTCTCATGCTAATAGGAGCTGGGTGGGGATACATCCTGAGACAATGGCTGTGAATTGCAGAAATGTAAGGAAGAACTGAGCCATTGACCTTTAAGACTTGTTGATTTCAGTAAGATCTAACTGTCAAGTATCTATTACCCTTGCACATACTCACACGTATTTTCTTTGTTCTAAAGCCGGAAAAAAAAGCCACACTTTGTGAGGTGGCTGGGCTCTTCTCTCCATATCGGAGGGAGGGTCCCCTGATTCCAGTTTTTTCTTCTCTTTGTCTCTTTCTTTCTCATCCACGGCACCGTTTTCACCGACCCAGTTCCTGAACGCCAACAGGAGGTGGGCACTCAACTGCTTAAGCCACATCCACTCCCCAAGAATTTTTAATTTTAGCCTGCCTTTATCAGGTCTGGAGTTCCAAGTTTTACTTGATCCCGAAGCTGAGAAGTTGATTTAAAATGAAGTTGATTTAAAATTTAAAATGGATGTTAGAACTGAAACATCAACCCCTACATAGCTTGGACACAGACACCGAAATTAATTGCCTTCCACAGTTTTCTGTCTGCATTGACGTGACTTTACTAGTCCATTGCATTTATAGTTTAACTTTAGTATTCCAGGAGACTCTTGGAAACAACTTGATCCTTCATTACAGGAGACAACAGGAACAAATAGAGAGGTATGAAACAGATTCTCCCTCAGAGCCTCCAGAAGGAACCAACTGTGCTGGCACCTTGAGTTTGAACTTCTAGCTTCCAGAACAGTGAGAGAATTTCTGTTGTTTTAAGCCTTCCAATTAGTGGAATTTGTTACAGCAGCCCAAGGAAACTAATAGACTAATCAATGTAGAAATCCAAAACAGAAAATTACAAAGAAAATATAAACTCAAAATATTTGGCAATATAATCTGATTGCCAAATGGTAACCTCATGAACATTTTATGTATATTTTTTGCACACGTAGTTATACATGCATATATATATATTTTATAACAAAAATGGTAAAATATTGTAGCTTAACTATTTTAATTTGGCAATTAGTTTTCAACATTTTCCATGTTAATAACTGTTTCTACAATGTGTTTTTAAATGGTTGCCTTGTATTCCATTGATACGTTATCATTTATTTAGCCATTCTCTATATTAACAATTTAATTCATTTCCAGTTTTTTAGTTTAATCAATAATGCTGTATTGCAAATTTTTGTATGTCTTTTTTAAAAAGATTTATTTATTTTACTTTTTATCCATTTAAACCGCCCCCCCCCCCAGTTTTGCTGTTTTGTGTCCATTTGCTGGGCAATTCTCTGTGTCTGTTTTCCTGCCCTCTCTTCTCATCCTTCTCCCCGTCTTCACCAGGATTCGATCCTGGGAACCTCTGATGTGAGGGAGAGGCATTCTGCCACCTGCACCACCTAATTTCCTGTGTTTTTTTTTGGTGCATCTCGTCTTGGCTCTCCCTTGTGTCACTCTCCTTTTATGTACTCATCTTGCTGCATGGCTTGGTGGGGCCTGGCACACCCATGTGCGGGGCCCGGGGGCTCACCTGCTCGTGGGGCCTGGCAGCGTGCCTTCTATAATTTTTCTTTATTTTACTGGGAGGTCCCAGGACTCGAACCCAGGTCCCTCCATATGGGAGACGGACGCCCAACTGTTTGAGTCACATCCGCCCCCCAGTACATGTCTTTTTGAACATAACTGTTTATTTCCCTAAAACAAATTCCAAGAAGTGCTATACTTGGGGCATGCCATCCATTTTTTTTTTTTTTAAGACATCACATATATTTTACTCTTTGGGAAGTTTTACCAATTTACATTCTAGTCAATGCTGTATGAGAGTATCTTTTTCCCAATATCTTCTCCAACTCTGGGCTATGAGCATCAATCTTAAATTTTGCAACTCTCATGGGTATGAAATGGTATCTTCTTCTTATAATTAGCATTTCTTTAAATATGGTTGAGATTGTAAGCATCTCTTTATTACCAGAACACTGTAGAAAAGGCTGGTTGACTTGAAGAACACTCATAAGTCAACAACCTTAGGGAATTTACTAGGCTCAAGGACTGACCTTCAAGTTAGGAGGTTTGACAATATAATTTTTTTCAGCAAAGAGAAAGACTCACAATACCAGACTTATAGAGATGAAAATACCCATTAGAATGGTGATTTATCAATTTTATTGAGAAATGAAATGTTGAGGAAATATAAATGCTGAGTGAAAGAAGACACATCTTAAAAAACATTTTTTTGAGGTACTGGGATGTGGATTGAGCCTGGGACCTCATATATGGGAAGCTGGTGCTCAACCACTGAGCTAGATCCACTCCCCTGAATTGGTTTTCTCATTTGTTTGTTTGGTTTTACCAGGGATTGAACCTGGGACCTCATATGTGGAAAGCAGGTGCTCAACCACTTGAGCTACACCAGCTCCCTCAAAATATTTTAATGTAATGGGAAGGAGAGAGCTGGGAAGCAGTTAAAAGGAGATGGATGATTGAGGGAGGGTTTTGTGAAGGCATTCATTCATTAAATCAATAAACATGTGCCCAACATCAGTTATCAATATTTACTATAAAATCATATCATAAATAACAGAAATTTATGTTTATAAATTTAGTATGGAGATAACCATTAATTTTTTAAATTAATTATTTTTATATTTAAAGAAGCTTTAGATTACATAAATGTTACATGAAAAAATAAGGGATTCCCATATGCCCCTCTCCCCCTCCCACACTTTCCAACATCAACAGCATCTCTCATTAGTGTGGTATGTTTGTTATAATTGATGAACACATATTGAAGCATTGCTACTAACTATGGATTACAGTTTACATTATAGTTTACACTCTGTCCTGCACAGCTTTGTAGGTAATGACAAAATATACAATGGCCTGTATCTGTCACTGCAATGTCATGCAGTACAGCTCCAATGTCCCGAAAATGCCCCCATATATTACACCTATTCTTCCCTCTCCCATCCCTCAGAACCTCTGGTGGCCACTGCCTTTACATCAATGGTAAGAGTTCTTCCATTGCTAGAATAATAATAAGTCTATAGTAGAATAATAATTAATCTACTTTAGTCCATTGATAACCATTAATTTTTAAAAAAGATTTATTTTATTTATTTATTTCTCCCAAACCCCTCGTTGTCTGCATTTGTGTGTTTGTTTGTTGTGTGTTGGTCTTCTTTTTTTTTTAAGGAGGCACTGGGAATTGAACCTGGGACCTCCCATGAGGGAGGGAGACACCCAATCATCCGAGCCACCTCTGCTCCCGGCTTTGTTGCATCTCTCATTGTGTTTCCTCACTGTCTCTTGGTTGTGTCATTTCACTGCGTCATCTTGTTGCATCAGCTCGCTGCACCAGTCCATTGCATCAGCTTGCTGTCTTGCTCATCTTCTCTAGGAGGCACTGGGAACCGAACCCGGACCTCCCATGTGGTAGGAGGGAGCCCAGTCATCTGAGCCACATCTGCTTCCTAATAATGATTAATTTTTAATGGTACTTCCTTACATTTAAAAATAAAGTGTTAGCATTATTTAACCAATCTTTATTCTTTGCAAAAGGATTGCAACCTAGCTATGATAATCTTAGTTTAAAAAGAATATCAAGGGAGCAGAGGTGGCTCAAGCGATTAGGTATCTCCCTCCCACATCAATGATTCCGAGTTCAGCTCCCAGTGCCTCCTAAAGAAACAAGGAAGACCAACAGACACAGCAAGTGAAAAACAACAAGGAGGTGGGGAGAAATAAATAAACAAATCTTTAAAAAGAATATCAGAGGGGTCAACATAGCGGCAGAGTAAGGAGCTCAGTCAACTCATCCTATAGTGTAGTTAGTAATCAGCCAGAGCTATCTAAATCATCTATTTGGGGGACTCAGGAGATCAGAAGTGCATCCTGCAACATCCTTGGAAGAATGGAGTGAGGAAACTGCCCACCTGGACTGAAGATTTGTGAGTAGAGCACTCCACACAGTGGATGCTGGAGTCAATACCCTGCTAGTGGCTCAAGCCACCTTGGGAGCGATTCCCTGGCTGAAATTGGAAGCTCCATTTCCCAAAAACAGGGAAAGAAGAGATGGTTGGGCACTGATTTCAGCTACCAATTAGTAAATTCAGCTGGTGTGATGGTTAGGCTAATGTGTCAACTCAGCTAGGTAATTGTGTCCAGGTGTTAGGTACAGCAAGCACTGGGCTAATTGTAATACAAGAGCATTTATGGACTTCGATCACCAGTGAGTTTACTGCGTGGATGGCTGATTACATCTGCATCAATCAGGGAGATTGCATCAGCAATGGGTGACACTTTTATCCAATCAGTTGAATGCCTTAAAAGGGGAAGTGATTTCAACATTCAGAGAGAATTTCCCAGCTTGTCTTTGGACAGCCAACTTCTCCCAGAAACTCAAGGACCTTTCATCGGACTTCCATCAGAGTCCCTGGCTTGCAGCCTACCTGTGGAACCTGGATTTGTGCATCCCCACAGTTGCGTGAGAGACTCTTATAAAATCTCATATTATTGACAGATATCTCCTGTTGATTCTGTTTCCCAAGAGAACCCTGACTAATATAGCTGGCTAAAGTCCAATCCTAAGAACAGCTAAAGTTTGAACCTGTTCAAGTCAGAAAGAGGCTGGTATCGTCTATTTTTTTTTTTTTTTTTTTTTG
>JAQZBX010051733.1:0-19302 GCA_029593785.1 Cabassous unicinctus | reverse complement strand
GATTACCTAAATATTACCCAGAAATTACAGGGATTCCCATATTCCCCACCTTCCACACCTCCAACAACATCCCACACCACCATCCTTCACCCGTGTGACACAACACCCACAATGGTTCTTAATTGTGCATGCTCTGTGCTTCCACATATTATAACATACTTGGTCATACAGCATATGTTTAAAAAATGACATCTTAATCCCACCCAGAACTGAAAAATTTACTATTAAAATAAGCTAAAGTTTAGGTAAATTCCATCTACTAATAAACTGAGACTGTGCCAAGAATGAGAAAGTCCCATTCTATGGTTAACTACATTCTGCGGCCAGCTATTGACCGCAGCTAAAAGCTGTTCTCTACCTGGATTGGCTGTTTCCTAAGTGGAGCAGTGTGAAATGGGGGAATTGAGACAGGTGGGAATAGGGTCTTTCACTACTTCTTATGCAAGAATTTTCTGTGAAAGACTTTGAAAAAGCCTTTTATACTGGGTCCCTTCCGTGCCCCCCCACCCCTTTTCAGGATCATTTCACCAATCTTGGGAAATGGGATGAAGACCACTATGGCTTCTTCCTGCTGAGAGGGGTCATCATTTGGAACACTGATGAAATTCCTCATCAATCTGTTAGAGGTTTTATTGATTGGTTTTCAACTTGGAAGTTTGCAGAGTTTGGTAGGCAACAAAAAGTGCACTGAGCTGTAAATGTTTGGAAAAAGGAAGATGATCATTTTTAGGATTATTGGGGCAAAAGCAAGGATAAGGATAACAGTAATACTATGCCAATAAGCTCAGCAACCAGCATTCCATGGGAGAACTCTCTTAATCTGCCCCCACAAGTCTGTAGTGGTGGCCTGATTTTTGTTTTTTAGCCAAGAGGAATGCTTTAGAATCTTATCCATACTTGTTTCTACTTGCTAGGTGGTAATAATGTAAAAACATCAGGATGTTGGGCTAGGGCATAGGCACCACCTTGTTCAGCCAGTAAGTAGTCTAGAGCTATGCAATGGTATAGGACCACCTTGACCAAGTAACCTAAGGAATGTTGGAGGAATTTAAAGTCTTGGTGAGTCTCTTGATCTAGGCCACTCATAGTGCTTATGTTTCTGGATACCACAGCATTGTTAATGACACCTCTAGCCAGGCCCACTCAAGAAGTGAATAAAAGGTAATTACTACAACTACTAACTTGATTCCATTTTTCATTAATGCATTTTTTATTTATTTTTAAAAGATACTTAGATTACATAAAATGTTACATAAAATTATAAGGGATTCCCATATATCCCACTCCCCAGACCTCCTACTTTTCCCCACATTTACAACTTTTTTCATTAGTGTGGTATAGTCATTACAATTGATGAACACATTTTGGAGTATTGCCACTAAGCATGCATTGTAGTTTACATTGTAGTTTACACTCTCTCCCACTCAGTTCTGTAGGTTACAGCAAGATATATAATAGCCTGTATCTGTAATTGCAATGACACTCAGGTCAATTCCAAGTCTTGAAAATGCCCCCATATTGTATCTCTTTTTCCCTCTCCCTGACATCAGCACCTCCACTGGCCACTGGCTCCACATCAATGTTTTAATTTCTTCCATTGCTAGAATCACAATATATCTATAGCAGAATACCAGTAAGTCCACTCTAGTCCATAGTTCTTTCCCCAGTCCTGAGGATTCTAGGATGGTGATGCCCACTCCATCTCTAATTGAGAGGGGTTTCAATCTCACATGGCTGATGGATAGGTCTCTCTTGTTTGCAGTTGTAGACTCTCTTTGTTCCTTGGTATGGTAGTTGTCCATTGTCACCTCCTTTTTAGTTGCCCTGGATGAGTCCAATGAACTGGAGAGTAGGTGTAGCAACTCTGCTGAGGCTCAGGGCCCAGCTGGCACATGGACAGCCCAGAGAATAAAGTTTCTTGGACATAAACCTATCTACTCCAGCACTACCTATAAGTTCAAATAAAAGAGACTGAAAGGCATGTGTGGAGAAGTCACATCTGAGTCCAAATCTGCCACACTTGGGAGCACAAACTGCAAAGTAGGGCCCACTGGCAAGGCACAAAACTCCAGAGCTATCTGTCATGACTGTAAGACCTGGATGTCTCCAGAGCCCTCAGGAGCCCAACTATTTAAGATAGTATCTACCTTGGCCATCTATAAGATTCTGCTGAGACGTGTATAAACTTTACCTCTATGATGACCTCCCAACTCACTTTGAAGTCACTTAGCCACATACACTCATTTGTCTTTACCTTTTCCCCCTTTTATTAAAGGTCTTTTTCCAATTTTATCACCAGCTGGTGTTTGGTAGTAATCTCTGGTGACAGGGAGGCTCACCCCTGGGAGTCATGTCCCTCACTGAGGGGAAGGTAGCACATTAATATGCTGAGTTTGGCTTAGAGAGAAGCCATATTTGAGCAACAAGGAGGCTCTCAGGACACTCTACAACACTAGGCTAAGTTCCAAATTCAAGAGCAAAAGGCTCATAAGCATAATCATCAATATCAAGGGCCCATCAATGGACGATCTTTCTTCACTAGTCATTGCCCCTGTACTTGGAGGATTGCTGCTGTTCCATTAGAGAATGTGTCAGAGCTCCCCAGGATGGTAATTCAATAAACTTTCAGTTGTTATGTGAATCTCTACCCACTGTGACAATGCCCCACGAACATTTGAACATATTTATATACCTTATATATAGGCCCAGGTGAACTTCCTCCCATGTATCTCACACCACTGACACCCCACTGCATTGATCCTCCCCTGCCATAGTTCTAACCCTTCTGTGAAAGAAAACTTCTTCAAAAATGAAGCCAAGAATGTTGCCAAATTTGATTAATAAGAAAATGAAATAATTATAAGTTTAAATATAAGAAATAGAATGCATAATAATTTAGAGAAACTAAAACTAAAATAATGTACAAAAAATTGGGGTATTAAAAAATGAAACATATTTTTAAAAAATAAAATATTTTTTGTCCTTTTGCCTTTGTTCACTGTAATATCAGTTGTCCTCTATGTACAGTGACATTTTCTTCCATTTCTTCCCCAGTGTCTTATTTTTTACTTTAAAAAAATATACACTGTTCAAAGAAGTTTTGGGTCACATTAAAGTTACATACAGAATATAGGGGACTCCCATATACCCAACATCCTCTCTGCTTTTCCCCCTTCTCTATTAATAATCTTTTTACATGTGGATGGTACAGTTGTTACAACTGATATATAAATATTGAAACATAGCTACCTACCATGGTCAATGGTTTACATTATGGTTTACATTTTAGACCATATACTTTTATAATTTTTTGACAAAATTTAATATGGACTGTATCCATCATTGCAGGATCATGCAGAACACTTCCATTGTCCCTAAATACCCCCTCTTCAATCTATTGTATTCTTCCCTCCCCCTCTTCTCGGGGCCCACTGCGACCACGAGGCTTCACTCCATTTTTTCTCTACTTGTTGAAGGAAGTGAAATTTCTGTCCTATTTTTGGTACTATGCTTATAATAGCAGAGATGAGGACCCAAGTGTTACCCTTCCCCCCCAATCAGTGGTTACCCTTGAGATGAAAGCTGCTCCATTTTTGCTTTGTATGGATATAGGAAGTCCAAATCTGAGATTAATTTTTTTAAGCAAAACCTTTATCATCTCTTGAGCTTTTTCCATTTGGCAAGGGAAGGCTTCTATCTATCCAGTGAAGGTGTCTACAACTTGAATCTGTGTGCATAGTGACTTTCTTTCCTGCTCTCAGTTGTAAGGCTCAGATCAGAGCTATTAATTTTACCTTTTGTGCAGATGTTCCAGCAGGAAGGGCCACAACTTCTAATGTTTCATGGAGAGTAATGATAGTGTACCTGCACACTGTTTTCCATGGTCAATGAAACTTCTGCCACCTGTAAAAAGTTCTAGGTCTGTGTCAAGGAGGGGCATGCCCATGAGTCCTATTGGTTGGAATAAACTTCATCAATTAGCTGAACACAATCATGTTTAGGAGGTAATCTTTCAACTCTGTTGTTTGGGGTCTGGAATGAGAGTGGCTGTGTTTAATTTGTCAATTACTTTTAGTAAAACATTAGGATTGTTTGATAGTGCAGCTTAGTATTTGTTCACATTCCCATAGTGAGCCACAGTTCCCCTTTTGTTCTAACAATGTTAGAACATAGTGGGGGTGTAAATCACTGTAGTCTGCCCTAAAGTAAACTTTTCAAGTTTTTGTGATAAATCACAGGTGTCTGACACAATCCTTTGACAAACTGGCTGCCCTTTGGCCACTGGATCCAACTGCTTGGATAAATAGGCCACTGGCTGATTAATGCCTCCAAATACTCGGTTCAGGACTCCTAGTGCAATTCCTTGGTTTTCATGCACAAAAAATAAAATTCTTTTATAGAACCAGGCAGTCACAATGCTGGAGCTGAGAACCAGTTTTGCTTAAGGTTCTGAAAGACAAGTGAAAACTCTGGTGTCCAAACCAGGGGCTTCTTCTCATATCCCTTGTAGGGGTTCTTAACTGTTTTTTTTCCAAGGACCCCTTTGCCACTCGGGTAAAAACCAGACACCCCTTACTAAGTCCGTTTTACTGTTTATCATTTAATAAATATATCACATCTGCACCAACACATCCTCACAAGAATCATGTTATTTTGAATTTCAATTCAAGCTCACAGACTCCTGGTTAAGAAATCCTGCCTTAAGGTTTCCATATAGTGGTTTGGCTATAAGTCAAAAATTTGGTTTCCACAGTATACAGCCACCATGCATGCCAAGAAACCTCTGAAATTCTTTTAGTTTTTAGGCTCTGATACTCAATATAATGTTTCCTTTCTACTGAATGAGAGAGCTTATTGCCCTTCCAATAGTTCAAAGCTAAAATATTTAATATGGATTTGTGTGATCTGGACTTTCATTTTTGACACTTTATAACCTTTCTCAGCTAGTCTCTTTAGCCTTGTTACCATATTTCATTTGCTGCTTCTTGAGTCTTATTGGTGATCAGTATGCATCTACATACTGAAGGAAGAGTCTTTCTCTGAACTGTAACCCTTGTAGGTCCTCAGACAAGGCTTACCTGTAGAGGGTCAGGATATTCTTAAACACTTGTGATAACACAGTCCAAATATATTGTTATTATACTCCAGTATCAGGATCCTCTCATTCAAAAGCAAAGAACTTCTAAGATTCCTGCCCTAATGGGATGCAATGGAAGGTGTCCTTTAAGTCTGGAACTGTGAACCATGTATAAATCTTAGTAATATTCACCAGGAACATGTAGGGATTGGGCACCACTAGGTGGATGCCTTCCATTATTGGTTGATAACTCTCAAATTTTGTACAAATTTATATTCTTGGGTGCCAGGTTTAGGGTCCAGCAGAATTGGAGTATGAAAATCTGTTTGGTACGGTATGATTAGTTCTCACTTGAGAAATGTCTTAATTAGGGTAAGTTGCCATCTTTATTCTCTCATTTGAACAGGTACTGTTTTAAATGAGGTGGAGTGGTGTTGACTTTGACATTCTGTGCTTCAACTGGCTGTCCTAGAGGACCCCACTCCTCCATACCTCAGCTGGCACTTGCTATTTTAGTTCTTCAGGCATTCCAAACATTCCAGTGTTCTCATTTAGACATAGAAAGGCAGCTTGGAGGGCACACACGTGGACACTGGAGACCTGTAATTTGACCTCATAAGGTGAAAATGTCAGTGAAACTTGTAATTTATTGAGTAATTTTTGGCCAAGGAGGGGAATTGGGCACTTGGACACCTAAAAGAACTTATCAGTTAATTAAGTTTCTTCAACTTGGCATTGCAGTGGTTGTCAGAATGGTTTAAGGCTTTTAGTCCCTGAAATGTCAATAATAGTGACTGATTAATTCATTTCTTTGCTCAGTTTTTGGTTTAACACTGAATAAGTGTCTCTGGCCTCTACCAAGAAGTCAATTCACTTTTTACTCACTTGAAAAGAGACCCGAGGTTCTGTGTGGGTGATCAGAATGGTTTTCCGACTAGTGGAAGGTGTCCCTGGGCCTGGTCATTTCAAGTCACTGTCTTCATTCACTGCAAGGTATAGAAGTAGGGCTGCATATGGGATGACTTAAACCCTCCCTTCTCGGTGAGATTTGGGCAGTCCTGTTTCCAGTGCCACTCCTCTTGAGAGTAAGCACATTGTCTTCTTGGGGCCCATGATGTTCTTACCCTTCGTTAAGCATTTCTATTGTTCTTTTCTTACCTCAAGGTCTGTAAGTTCCCAGTGGTTCTGCTGAGCGCCTTTCCTATCAAGTGGGCTTAAGCCACATGTTTTTTCCTGTTGCTTCGCAAGGACAGATTCTTGGTTATGAAAAATCTTAAAAGCAATCTCCACCAGTTCTGACATAGGCTTGCCCACTCCTCCCTCCAAATTTTGGAGTTTTTGCCTTATATCTGGAACACTTTGATTAATGAAGGACATGTTGGTAGTATGCCCCTGTTGCTTGTTCATTTAGATTACAATTTGAGTTGGCTTTGGAAATTGCCTGATCTCCCAGCAAATGCACCAGATTGTTTGGATTATTGTTGCTCAATGACCACAAGCCTTTTCTAATACCACCTATCTCTCTTTAGAGGTCAACATTACATTCAATAAAAACTGCATATCTACTCAGTTAAGATTATGGGTGGCAAATATGAAATTAAACAATTTCTCCATTTTTTTTAGGATCTTTCCTAACTTGGGACTCAGTCCTTCCAATTATACAAATTTTAAGTCAAGAATTGGATATGTCATACAAGTAGCCTCATGGTTGACTTTGATCATCAATGCCAGATGGAACTTGTCTTAATAGAAATTGCCCAGATGATGGAGGTGTTCCCTGATGAAAATGTACACCACTTTGGGTATGTGGGGGTGCAGCAGTTTGATATTATTTATGAATTCCAAAAAGAAAGATTATGTTTGTAATCTGTTCTGTTCCTCTGAGTGTGATACCCCTTGATTGTATTAAATTCAGCTGAGATGTCTTTGATTAAATTATGTTAAGTTTAGGGCTTAGAGTTCCTGACCCCTTGGTGGGCTATATTAAAGGACCATCACTCAAGAAGACACTCAGAAGACAATACACAAGAAAAGTGAAAGAGCTCCCTAGATGCCAGAGGAGAGAACTTTGATCCTGAGGACCTAGGAAGAGAGACAAGACTTATGCCAGTCAGTAGCCAAGAGAGAGTGTGTTAGTCAGCCAAAGAAGTACTGATGCAATGTGCCAGAAATATGGTGGCTTTTATAAAGAATGTTTATTTGGGGTAAAAGCTTACAGTTTCAAGCACCTAAAGAGTCCAACTCAAGGTTACTTCTTTACCAAACTCTGTTGCCACGTGTTGACACAAGATGGTGAGCAACGTTTGTTAGGGTTCAGCATTCCTCTTCCCTCTTAAGGTTCCATTGGTCCACCTTCTTTTGATCTCATCTGTATGCTGGAATGGTCTTATCTCTCTTCCCAGGGCTTGTTTCTTTCCGGGCTTAGCTGCTCTGGTCTCTTTACAAGGTTAGCCACAAACTATCAGTCAAATGGCTCATCTCTCCTCAGAGCCGCAGGATCAAAGTCCTCTTCCATGTCTATGGAGCTCTCTCTCTTTTCTTGTATATCTGCTTCTTCTGTCTTCTTGATTGAGCATTCATTTATACAGCCCACCAATAGGTGTTGGCTCAACCTTGTATGCCCTAATGACATGGTCAAATCAAGGTCCTAATCTTGATTTAATCAAGTAAACATACAACCTTTAAATTTAAATCAATCAAAGGGTAGCATGTCCAGAGGAACAGACCCATTTACAAACATAATATATATCTCTTTTTGGAATTCATGAATAATATCAAACTGCCACAAAGAGGAAGGATAAACCCTTGCAGAAATCAGCAACCATCTTGCTTCAACACATGGCAATTGACTTGGTGAGAAAGTATCCCTTATGGTACCTTGAGTTGGACTCTTTAGGGCTTTGTAACTCTAAGCTTTCATCCAAATAAATGCCCTTTATTAAAGCCAGCAGGTTTGTGGTACTTTGCATCAGCACCCCTTTGGCTGTCTAATATAGGGGAAGAAGCCATTTCAGGGGGATTTAAGGGCAATTTGGGCTCCACTCCTCCCTCACCATGCTTGCTTCCATATTATAAGAAGGAGAGGACCCTTGGGAAATAAGAGGGGATGCCACAATTAATCCAAGGTTCTAGAGTCCAGCAGTGATCTCTTTCTTTCAAGGCAAACCTGGCCCTAGATTAGCTAACATCATTCCATGCTCAAACATTCATGTTGTAATTTAGCTTATTGACGAAAGCCATAAAGCACTGTACATAAGGTATTTCATTCCACTTACCAAGCCTCTTGCAACACAAATCTAGCTGCAAAATATATATTCTATTGATCCTTTTGAAGGCCATTCCTGGCATTTTCCAATTTGTACCGTGGCCATCCAGTTTTACATAAAAATACCATTCTCTTTTTAGTCATTTGTTCGTTACTAAACTTTTCTCAGTGTTTCAGAATGCAACCCAAAGGACAACATTTTTCTTTCTTTTCAGAGCTCTGTTCATTACCCATGCTAGTAAACTTATCTCCTGTATTCTCTGAGTGTTTGAAACATACTATTATAAGCAATTTTAACTTAGTAACATGGGCTTGATGGAATCTCTTCTACCAGAGTCTGCTCCCCTTTTCCCTGACAGAGAGTGACCCAAAAGTTCAGAAACCAAAATACCAAGGGCAAACTGAACTGCGTACAGCTTTGGCAGGAGACTTAAATCCACACTCACAAATTCAAAACAGTTCAACTTTGAGGAAGAAGTTCTGCCCCAATGGTACTTAGGAATCAAGGGACTAGTTCTTGGCTCTCTGAGGCAAGAAGATCCGGTGCCACTCACTTCAGGGTGTTGATGAGTCCACCAGACAGTGGTCTCTTCAGGGACCTTGGGGTCCTGTCATGGTTGCCAAATTGTAGGGGACCCTGGCAAATTCCCTGGGTTCTTTTGCCCAGTATAGAGAATTGAAATCCACACCCAGAATGATGGAACAAGGGAAAGAGCTTTATTGACCGGCAGAGTCTATAAAAGAAATCCCAAACCTGCCTCTCTAAACAGTGGTAGTAGCAGCATTATATAAGCTTAAGTCAAGGTAGGACTTTGTGTCTGGGGAAAGGAGGTTGACAGGTAAGGAGATTTGCAAGTGGGTTCTTAACAGTGCGTGCTCTAGGCTTCTACATGTTATAACATACTTAGTCATACATTGCATGTTCAAAAAATTGAATCTAAATGTGACCCAGAGGTGGAGAATTTACTTTTATAATGAACTAAATATTTTCTAAGTTCAATCTATTATTAAACTGAGACTGTGCCAAGAATGGAAAAGTCCTGTTTTGTGGTTAACTAGATTCTGCAGCCAGCTACTGACTGCAGCTACAAGCCATTGTCTATCTTGATTGACTTTTTCCAGAAACAAGTAAGAATAGGGTCTTTTACTACTTGCTATGCAAGAAGTCTCTGCAATAGACTTTGAAAAAGCTTTCTCTTTTGGAGCTCTTCCACCTTGACCTCTGTTAAAGCAGACTTTTGCAAAACCTGCAAATTCATGTATCTTGCATTGATTGGAACAGCTTAAGTAACTTTTTTCCTAGAAGCATGCACAAGTTGATAAATGGACGCTTTTTGAAGAATCACAAAGAAAACATGGTGGAGTTTCTCCAGTAAAGTTTAGGAGTGTCAACTAATTCATCAACACAATATTTATATTGTTGTATTCAGCCACAACAATGTTTGTGCAACTTATTTATTATTTTAATATATTGACTTTTATTATATTAAATGATATATGAGAGAAGAAAGTAAAAATCATTGCTGAGATCAGCAAAGGTTTTATACTTATATTAGTGGCCAAAAGCTTACTTCTATATACAAGTAAGTGAAATACATTCTTGTGAATCTTTCATTAATTAATATAGAAATTAAATTTCATGTAGATTTAGAAGAAACTCTTACCAAAAAAGTGTTTATACTGCAGAAATTAAGGAAAGAAAATGATGGTATAGGTCAATGAATTACAAAATAATATATTATGCATTTGATGAACTTTTGAATGTAAAATTCTTTAATTCATCAAAAATTCAGTGATACTGAGAAAAGCTTAGTTGGAGGTTAAAAGTCCAGCATTAATTTATTTCACAATAGGTGTCTTTGGGGTTTAAGATATTCTGTGTCAATCCAGCACAATAGGGTCTGCTTACTTCTTGAAAAATCACTATGAGGGAGTTATTCTTCCAGTGTTCAAAATCAATCTTTTATGGACATTAAGTGTACTTTCAAATAATTTAATAGTCAAAGAAAGAATAATTTAAAAAACTTTTTATGATGAGTCTTTTTTTGCTGAATATTTATTTGTGGGATTCCGAAATATAATCTCTAACAGTAAAATAATTTTGGCAGAAGATCAAGGGTAAGAAAGAGAAAGAAATATGACTTCTTTGTCCTACATTTCAAAAAATTAGAACTTTAACCTTGACAATTTTTCTATGTCATTATTTTGACTTTTATTCTTCCTTTTAACTCTCTCAATTTTTGAATGTGTTTTGAAGCCCCATTAAGAAAATTATAATCTTCTGAAAATTTGTGTCTATGGATATTTTATACTTTCCTTAATATGTCTGAAATACAAAGGTCTACTTTTTATAATAGTACTACTTTGCACACTTGGATTCATGTGCTTTTATTTATCAGTATACATTTTTACATACTTTTATTATTTATCTATTTTTATTACACATTGTATAGTTGGGGCTTACTTTTAATATAGTCAATTACAGGGCTTTTCATTGGAGTGTTTATTCCCATATATTTAAAATCATAATTAATGTACTACTTTCATTTCATGTCATATATTTTTAAATTTCTTCTAGGTTATTGGTTATGTTACAAAAAAAACAAAGAATTTAAGTACATGTCAGTTTAGTTAGGCCAGTAGTTTATTAAAAAAATGAGAGAAGAGAATTAGGAAGAGAAATGGGAGAAAATAACAGATTATGTGTCTCAGGTATACTTGTGGACCAGTCCAGGCAGAGAGAAAAAACAGGGTCAAAAAATGTAAAAATAGTTGATTTCCAGACGCAAGTCCCCATTACAGATTACAAGACTCTAGCTCTACTTGCATGCTGGTCCAGGCAGGGAGAGAAAGGCATACAGGGCTAAAAAAGGGTCAATTTAAGTTCTGCACTTACTTTTTAAATCATTAATTACCCTGCCCCTTGGTAATTGTCAGAGGAGGAGTCCCAGCTGTTTGCTGTTTTGATTGGTTACTCCACCCATCAATTACCTTTGGGGGCCCAATAACAAGGCCCCTTGAGATTATCCAGGGCTTTTCCTTGATCCCGGAAAAAATCCCATTCTAAATGGGGATTCTTGTGGGGTTCTTCCAGCAGACATCTTGTGGGGTCTCCAAGTCCTAGATTCATCACTTCATTTCCTAAACTAGCCTACTCCAATATTCATATGTTTTTATTTATCAGAATACATTTTTACATCCTTTTAGTATTCATCTTTCTTATACACATTGTGTAGTTGGGTCTTACTTCTTAATATAATCAGTTAAAGGGCTTTTAATAAAAGTGTTTATTCCCTTACATTTAAAATCATAATTCATGTGCTATATTCATTTCATGTTATAAATTTTTAAATTTCTGATTTTTCTCTCTTGGTTTGTTATTGGTTAACCTAATCTAATAGTTAATATTAAATTTTATTCCCTTTGCTGGATTTTTTAAACCATATTTCATTGTATTATGTTGCTAGTCTTTTCTCTAGGGGATAAAATTTTCATTCTTAAATTATTTGAGAGTTCTTAATTTTATTATGATAGCTTCTAAATAACATAAGATACTTTAATGTCTATTCACCCACACAAACTTTGCAAAATTACAAAAAAAGGCCAAACTATGTTCCCCAAAATTCTAGAAAGGAATTAAATGATTGCAGTAACATGGTGAATACTAAATCAAAAAAAGCAAATTAAAATTGGTAGAACAAACTGGACTTTACCTAAAACTCTTCTTGTCACAGTGTGGAGTAAATCTGAACTCTTATTATGGGTCCTGGATTCTGTTTTGGAGGCAACAGAGTCACCACTATGGGCATACTGCAGTTCATATATATTGGTTCTAATCTATCCAGTGGCAACTTGATAGTCTGATCCAAGAGTCCCATTTCCCTCTGCTTTTCCCAGAATTTGCCCAGCAAAAAAAGACAGGTTGAAGACAGATAAAACAATGTAAGAAACAATCAACTCAAAGTGGTCAGAGGCAAAATATTCCTGTCTATATGACTTACAACAGAGCACCCTGAAGGAGGGATACTCTATTTCATAGGGATAAAGGGGGCATTCCAATTCCAGCAAACAGGAAACTTTCTAAGGCCCATAAACAAGCCCAGGAGTAGATGCAGTCTCAGAAAAAAGAAGGCCCCACATTTCAGCTTCAGGGTGATCTTCTTGATAGGAGATCTAATCTCTGAAGGAGAGGACTAGCCAACACAGAGCAAACTTCCGAAAAACAGAGAAAGATGTTTTTTTGTATTGAATTTATTTGTCATATAATTAGCTGGAAAAAAAACTTAAGAAACAAACAGCTCAGTGAATAAGACCTGTAATTAAAACATTAAAATATTAAATGGACTTCTGGGAAGATGGAGAACAGAGAGGCAGAAGCATCATGTCTCTCCCAGAAAAAAATAAATAGAGGACAGATGGAGACTGTCTGGAAGGCTTCTCTGGGTTTCAGGAAACAAGGGGAAGGTTAGACACAACCCAGAGGAGAGAATGGCAAAGGAAAGAAGTATCAGCTGGCTGAAAAATCCCATGAGTAAAGTTGCAAAGGCATCAGTGGGTGAAAATCCCCCTACCTTCAGAGTAAACAACTCTCTACAGACTGCAGTGGCTATAAACTGCAGTGGTTGCAGACTGAAGAGTTGCAAGTGACCTTTTCCACAGAAAAGGGGAGAAGGATGTGCACAGCCTACAGCAAATTCAGATTTTGGCCAGTGAACTTAGTCTGCTGCATTGGAGGGGTCATACACTTCCAGACAATGTAGGGCCTCAACATTGTTTGCACTGAGAGCTGGAAGGGAGTTAAAGATAATGTGCCTTGTCAACCACCCCTACTGCCCTGAGCTGATTGTTGAGAAGGCAGAGGAAGGGAACCAGTAGCCAGCCAAGGGAGGAAAACAGCTTCTGTTTGTGGGGCTCTGCCAGCCCTAAGTACATTGCTTCTCCAACACCCACCACAGAGTTACATGGAATGTATTCCCCCATCACCTGGGGTCTGAGCTGAGAGGCTTGCCAAAGATTGCTGTCTCCTGGCCAGGCCAGAAAAGTGCACAAAAAGGGAAAAATTAATAAATAAAAGAGGGAAGAAGTTCTCTTTACTACCCCCGCCTCAAGGCCATTGAAAACTGGCCTGGACCTCATTACTGGGTCCTTAGCCCTTGTATGAGCAGTTAAACTAGGGAAAACCTAAATATCTAGAATAAGTTGAACAAAGAGTCAAAGAAAAGTGGTAGCAAACAGCTATTTAACAGTAAACCCTTAGGCAAAAGAGAGAAACTGAATGTCAGAGTAAATTCAGCATCAGAATCAGATGCCTAGATATCAGCAAAAAATTATAAGCCATATTATGATTGAAGATATGACTCAGGCAAAGGAATAAATCAAGGCTCTAGATAAGACACAGTACTTGAAATAGCTAATCAATGAGGTTCATAAAAATATCCAAAATCAATGCATAAAGTTGAAGAACAACATGGCTAAAGAAATGAAAAATGTTAAGTTGACACTGGGTGAGCACCAAGAAAAATTTGAAATCTTGGATAAAATAATAAAAGAGCTTATGTGAATGAAAGTCACAATAAGTGAGATTAAAAACACAATAGAGGCACACAACAGCACATTTGAAATAATGGAAGAAAGAAACAGCAATGTAGAAAACACAACAGCTGAAATTGAAGTGAGAGAAGATTAGAAAGTAAAGAATGGAAAAAATTGAGTAGGGGCTCAGCAAGTTGATTGATAACACAAAGCACACCAACATTCATGTTATGAGAGTTCCAGAAGACAAGATGTGAAATGTGATAGAAAAAGTTTTTGGGAAAATAATGTCCAAAAAGTTTCCAACTCTCATGAAAGACATGAATATACATGTTTAGGAAGCACAGAATACTCCAATTAAAATAAATACAAGTAGACCTACCCCAAGCACATACTATTTAGAATACCAGATGCCAAAGACAAAGAGAAAATGCTGAAACCAGCCAGGGAAGAGTGAAATATCACATAAAAGGGATATCTAATAAGAATTAGTGTGTATTTTTCTTCAAAAACCATGGAGACAAAAAGACAGTGGTTTGATATAATTAAGGTATGGAAGGAGAAAATCTGTCAACCAAGAATGTTTTATCTGGAAAAACTGTACATCAAATATGATGGTGAGTTTAAAATATTCACAGATAAGCAGAAACTGAGAAAGTATGTAAACAAGAATCCAGTTCTGCAGGAAACACTAAAGAGAGTTCTGCACTGAGAAACAAAAAAAGAGAAGAGAGGGATGCTTGGAGAAATCTGTAGAAGTGAATACTGTCAGAAATTGTATCCTAAAAGGTAAAAAGATGCATAAAAATAAGATACAGCATATGAAAGCCAAAGGATAAAATAACTGAAGTAATAATGCATTTAGAATAATAACATTGAATGTCAATGGATTAAACTCTCCATTCAAAATACATAGGCTGACAGAATAGATAAGAAAGCATGAGGCATCAGTATGCTCTCTGCAAGAAACTCAATTTAGACCCAAGGATGCAAATAGACTGAAAGTGAAAGACTGTAAAAAGTAACCAGAAGAGAGCAGGGGTAGCTATACTGGTGTCAGCCAAAACAGACTTTAAATTCAAAAAAGTGAGAAGAGATGCAGAAGGCCATTATATATTAATAAAAGGGACAATACACCAGGAAAATAACAGTACTAAATATCTATGCACCTAACCAGGGTGCCCCAAAATACATGAGGCAAAATCTGACAAAACTGAAAAAAGAAATAGAAATCTCTACAATAATAGTTGAGACTTCAAAATGCCTCTCACATAAATAAATAGATCAATAATACAGAATACCAACAAGGAAAAAGAGAACTTGAACAACATGATAAATGAGATGGACCTGACAGACATATACAGAAGGTTTACCCCAAATTAGCAGGTTATACATTCTTCTCAAGTGCTCATGGATCTTTCTCCAAGATAGACTACATGTTGGGCCACAATATATCTCTCAATAAATTTAAGAAGATTGAAATAATACAAAATATCTTTTGTGATCAAAATGAAATGATGCCAGAATATAGTAATTGTCAGGATAGTGTTAAATTTGCCAGTTTATGGAGCCTAAACAACACACTTTTAACAATCAGTGGTCAAAGAAGAAATCACAAGAGAAATTAGAAGTTATCATGAAATGAATGAAAATGAGAATACAGCTTATCAAAACTTATGAGATATAGTGAAGTCAGTGCTGAGAGGGAAATAAATATCCCTAAATGCCTATATTAAAAAAAGAAGAAAGAGCTAAAATCAAATATCTAACTGAACAACTGGAGAAACTAGAAAAAGAACAACAAACCATTCCCCAAACAATCAGAAAGAAATAAATATCAAAGATTAGAGCAGAAGTAAATGCAATTGAAAACAATATTAACAACAACAAAAAGAAAATCAAAACCAAAAGCTGGTTCTTAGAGAAAATTAATAAAATTGACAAACACTTAGCAAGACTAACAAAGAAAGAGACAAGATTCAAGTAAGTAAAATAAGGAATGTAAGGGGGAAGTTAATACTGACCTCACAGAAATAGAAAGGATTCTAAGTGGATATTATGAGAATCTGTATGCTAACAAATTAGACAACCTAGATGAAATGGACAAATTCCTAGAAATGACCAAAACCTAAATAGCTTGTATTAGAAATACAGAAATTCAACAAACCAATCACAAGTAAAGAGAGAACCAGTCATCAAATAACTTCCAACAAAGAAAAACTCAGGACCAGATAGTTTCAGATTAATTCTACCAAACATTTTGACAAGAATTCATACCAATCCTGTTTAAACTCTCCCCTAAAAATTGTAAAGGAGGTAAAACTATGCAACACATTTCAGGAAACCAACATCACCTTAATACCAAAGTCAGATAAAGAAGCTACAAAAAAAGAAAATTACAAACCAATCTCCCTAAAAAACATAGATGCAAAAAGTCTCAACAAAATACTTGCAAATCATATTCAACAGCATATTAAATGAATTATACATGGTGATGAAGTCGGTGTTATTCCTAGTATACAACAGTGGTTCAACATAGAAAATCAATTAACATAATATACCACATTAACAAATCCAAGGGAAATAAACAATGATCATCTTGAGTGAAGTAAAAAAGGTATTTGACAAAATCTATCATCCTTTCTTGATCAAAACATGTCAAAAGATAGGTATGAATGGAAAGTGTCTCAACATGATAAATGATAAATATGAAAATCACACAGCCAACATTGCACTCAATGGGGAGAGGCTGAAAACTTTCCTTCTAAGATCAGGAACAAGACAAGGATGTCCACTGTCACCACTGTTATTCAGTATTGTGCTATAAGCTCCAGAGCAATTAGGCAAGAAAAAGAAACAAAAGGCATCCAAATTGGAAAAAAGGAAGTAAACTCTCACTATTTACAGACAACATGATCCTATATTTAGAAAATCCCAAAATATCTACAACAAAGATATTAGAGCTAATAAATGAGTTCAGCAAAGTAGGAGGATACAAGATCTATATGCAAAAATCAGTAGTATTTCTATACACTAGTAATGAGCAAGCTGAGGAGGAAATCAAGAACAATATTCCATTTACAATAGCAACAACAAAACTAAAATATCTAAGAATTAATTTAATTGGGAATACAAAGCAACTCTATCCAGAAAATTACAAAACACTGCCAAAAGAAATCACAGAAGACCTAAGCAAATGGAACGACATTCCATATTCATGGATTGGAAGACTAAACTTTGTGAAGATGTCAATTCTACCCAAATTTGTTTATAGATTTAATGCAATACAAATCAAAATTCCAACAGCCTACTTTACAGAAATAGAAAAGCTAATTGCCAAATTTATTTGGAGGGGAAATGAGTCCCAAATAGCCAAAAAAAAAACATCTTAAAAAGATTAAAGTCAGAGGACTCATGCTCCCTGAACTTGTAGTGAATTATAAAGCTACAGTGGTCAAAACAGCATGGTATTGGCATAAAGATAGATACACTGATCAATGGAATTCAATTGAGAGTTCAAAAATAGCCCCTCACCTCTATATTTTGCCAATATAAATGGTGTCTCTTTTTTTTATTTCCCAAATGCTAGCCTGATAGCAGAAGGAAATTATTTAGCCAACAAAGCTGCTAAACAAATAGGAGAAACCCAATAGCCAAACAATAGTTTCCTGGCCCCAATATTGAAAATGGATTCAACAGTGTTAAACAATGGGGATTTTGCATAAGCCCTGAAAATCCTGTTAAGGAGTCCTATAAAGCCCAAAGGAAAGGAGGATTTACAATGAACAAAGGATCATACATTTAATTAAAGAAATGAACATTTAATGAAAAAAATATCACTCATTTATATAGAGGAACTCATTACAGAAGGGTCACCATACACCATACCAGTGATTATGAAGGTACATTGTTGGCCTGAATATTCAGAAAATAATATAAAGGTGGTCCAGAAGTGCTTAATCTGTGCTAAAAATAACCCCAAAAGAGGAAAATATCTTCCTGTTAAAAGAGGTCAAACACGAGGACAGAATAAGGAAAGGACTGGCAAGTAGACTTTACTGTCATGCCAGAGGCCAGAGGAAATTAAAAACCCTGAATAGTGTTTATAGACACCTTCTATGTATGGGTAAGACAAGAAGGTCTCAGAAGTAACTAGGTTCCTGTTAAAAAGAAATTGTTCCCAGGTTCATACTGCCATATTCCTTACAGAGCAATGATGGAGGAGCTTTTTTAAAAAAACAAAAACAAATCGGTTTTATTGATACATATTAACAGTCTACAATTTATAAAATCAATCATGATTTATACAATCAATGATAGCTGGTATAATCACATAGTTCTGTGTTCATCACTTCAATCATTATTAAAACATTTTCATTATTTCAATAATAATAATAAATAAAAAACAAACAAGAAATTTTCTCACCTCTTTTCCCCTGCTGTACATAGCTGCTATTTCTGGCTATTATTGCACAATTATTTATTTGTTTATTAAGCAGTTAGTTATGATATATTCACATACCATATGATCTATCTAAAGTGTATAATCAATGGCTTTTAGTATAATCCCAATGTTGTACAGCCATCATCTCAAAAATTTTAGAACAATTTTAATATTCCAAAAAGAAAGACTCCGCACCCCTCAGCATTAAATCCTCAGCCACACATAGTGACTAATTTAATTTTGTCTTTATAAATTGATCTACATTTACATTTTATGTAAATGGATCAAATAATATGTAGTACTCTGTGTATAGTCTGCTTCACTTAGTATAATGTTGTTTCTTATCTGATATTAACATTCTGTAATATTAACTTACATGTGAACAGCTTCAAAGAAAAATGGTGTTATATATGCAATTTTTATCTAATATTCATATTTCACATAATATATTTATATTTCACATCATATATTTAGCTCACAATAGGGCAATCATACAGTATTTGTCCTTTTGTGTCTGGCTTGCTTCACTCAACATTACATCCTCAGGGTTTATCCATGTTGTCATGTTTCATGACTTCATTTCTTCTTACCACAGCATAATATTCCATCATGTATATACACCACAATTTTTTTATCCATTCTTCATTTTGATGGACACCTGGGTTGTTTCCAAATTTTGGCTATCATGAATAATGCCGCTATGAACATTGGTGTGCAAATGTTTATTCATGTCAAACTCAGTACTTCTGATTATATACCTAGCAATAGTATTGCTGGGTGCCAAGGCAAGTCTATATTCAACTTCCTTAGGAACTGTTAGACAGTCTTCCACAATGGCTGTACCATTCAACATTCCCACCACCAACAAATAAATGCTCTTATCTCTCCACATCCTCTCCAACATTTACAGTTTTCTGACTTTTTAGTAGCAGCCAATCTAATAGGTATGAAATGATATCTCATTATAGTTTTTTTTTTTTATTG
>JAQZBX010051732.1:0-19303 GCA_029593785.1 Cabassous unicinctus | reverse complement strand
CAATTCATCTCAGTCATTGAGAAAAGATACCATGCAGATATCAGAGTAGCATGTCTGTATTTTCAGCGGGTCAGCCATCTGATCTGAGAGCTTTAGTATTCATGATCATACTGAAATGCTGGTTTTGTCAAAAGATAGTATCACATCCGTGCTGAATATCTGGGTGGGGGGTTGCATTGGGTCATGGTGACACCGTCTGTGATGACGGAAGAGCTTTAAAGGCGATCACAGAGGCATTGTTGCTATAGCCAAAGCATCTTTCTTTGTCTGCTCTTCAGAAACCCCTCCGTAACCATGGAGTTTGAAATAATCTTTCATGTGAAACATTTCAAAATGTCACATTACAATTGTTATACTACCAGCTAGGGTTGAGTTTGCACGGAGCAAAAAGAGCAAAGAGAAGTGCTTTTGAAGGTAAACCCTGAGAAGGCAAGGACCCACCCTTCTTCATGATCTATAAGGTATTTCAGTTCTCAAAGGTGTATAGAAAGAGCCCAGCTTAGGCATGAAATAATTTTGAAGTTCTTATACACTAAACTATTGGAGTGGCCTCAAAGCTGAAATATCACCCCAAACCTTCATGCCTGCTGTTTCTTTTCTCCATTCCTTTCAACTTGCAACTGTAGTCCACACTCTCTGATTTAATCAATGACCTTAGGAAGTATGAGCTGGGTAAACAGATAAACCGGGTCTTACATAAAACCAAAGTCGCAATCCAGAGGTTCTACTGCTGCTCCTCCTACCACCTCAGCCCCCCAATGCAGGCTTGCCTTAGCTCATCTCTTGCAAAACACAAAGGAACATACCTTTGGGGGAAGAAAACGTATATCAATATAGCAATAGACTGTCAAAAAGAGCACATAACAGGGGAGGGGTTCCTCCCTTTGTCCCCTGAACGATCAGAGAAATGTTAGAGAACAGAATCTCGAACACAATTCCTTTGGGTTGCAAGGTAGGCTGTGAACTCTGCCATTGGAGTTATGCCCTGTCTTGAAGGATTTATTTTACTCAGCAAAAGACAAAAACGCCATGTGTAGAAGAGCCAGGCTTGAGAGCTCTCGTTTCCCCCGACTTCTGCTTGCCGCAGTGTGCTGAAAGATGTGATGGCTGACCAACCCTCAAAAATAGACCCTGTGATGGTGATATATTGTGGCCCTTGAAGAATTTAATTGTTAAATTGACATTTATCAAAAGCTTTAGTGCATTTAAAAGATAAATTGTGCAAGTTTGGTTCAGATCAAAGAGCCTCTGTCTTTCTCCATTCATAGCGCAGGCTGGCTTCAGCAGGCAAGTCATGTGTGAAAAATGATCCCCTTCCACTTTAAGCACTGCACTGGTGACAGATAATCAGAAATTTAAATGTTAGCCTCCTCTTCAGAAAGTTCTTAAAATAATGGAGGATGCCTTGAGACCATTTGTATTTGAAAGGAATTCTAAATAATTTAGTGTTCGGCAAGCAGGATGCACTGTGCTGGGCAGATAAATGATGAAACCCCAGCACAGGCTCTCTTCAGCAGTTGCCACACTAATTACAGATCAATTACTTCCCAGTTGTTTGCAACCTTATCAAAGAATGGTAAATTTACTGAGAGCAAAGTGTGATAAGATGGCTTTTCATTATTACAGTAGATTTGTTGAAATAGCTCTGACACTGAGATTAATAAGAACTTTCTCAGAGGTAATAGGATATGTGTGCATATAGGAAGAATTTAAGAGCTGAAAACCGGATGCTAGATGCTATCAAAAAAACCCTTCCTCTCATTAACTGTTATCATGAGTGTGTTCATAATGCAGAAGTAAGGGCGGAGAAATGGCCCATCCACTGAAACTCGCCTAAAACAATGTAACTCTTTACTTCCAAAGAAGCATGCTGAAAATCAAAAGAAAGTAAAAGCGTTTTGGTGTGGAAGCAAGAGAAGAATCTGCACGTGGGATGTGTGTGTATGTGTTTATGTGTGTGTTCTAGCTGAATTCCATTTTCATTAGAACTATCACAGAGAGATGGTTTGTCCTACAATATCACTATAAAAAGAAATATCAAAGCTTTTGAGGAGGATGTCAGTGGAATCACTGAGACTAATAAAATTTTGAAGTACACACATAGCAAGATTCCTTCTGGAGAGCAGGACTCTTGAAAGGAAAAACTAAGGGAATCTTTCAGATTGGAAGAACTTATGTCTGATGTTCTTAAAGTAGATCGCAGCTTTAGAATCCTTTTTTTTTTTATTTTAATTTTTATTGTGACATATATATTAACACAAAATTTTCCATTTTAACCATTTTCAAGTGTATACTTCAGTGGTATTAATTACATTTACAATGTTGAGCTACCATCTCCACCATCCATTATCAAAATGTTTTCATCATCCCAAAGAGAAGACCTGAACCCACTGTGGCAGTTTGAAATTATTTTATGAATCCTCAAAAGAGAAAGATTATGTTTTTAAACTAAACTAGTCCTGTGGTTGTGATACCCTTTGGGATTGCATTAAATTTAGTGGAGAGTCTTTTGATTAGATTACTTGATAAGATCAATTTAGGGCTTTTGATTGGACTACATCAGTGAGGCATGACTTAGGATGAGTCTCTGCCCCCTTGCTGGGTCTGATATAAACCCAGAGACACAGAGAGAGGCACAGACACAGGAAAAGGAAGCCGCCATTTTTGAGCCTGCTATGTGAGAGAGGACTAGAGGATCACTTAAGCACAAAGCCCCCAAGAGGCTGGGCCCACAGAGCAGCTCAAAAGGAGATGGTGAGCCAGGAGGGAAAGGCTGAGTCTCAGCAGAGATCAGTGGCCATCTTGCTTTGCCACATGCCCAGATAACAGAATCAAGAGTAGCTGACCTTGGTGAGCTCTTATGGTGCTTAGGTTTGGACTTTTCACAGTCTTGGAACTGTATGCTTTTTTTTTTTCAGGAGGTGCCGGGGATTGAACCTGGGACCTTGTATGTGGGAAGCAGGCACTCAACCACTGAGCTACAACCACTCCCCAACTGGTAGCTTTTACCCCAAATAAATCCCCTTTACAAAAGCCAATCCATTTCTGGTACTTTGCATCAGCAGCCCTTTGGCAAACTAAAACACCCACTAAACAATAACTCCCCATTCTCCCCTTTTCCTGGCCCCTAGTAACCTCTAATGTACTTTATGTTGCTATGAATTTGGTTATTATAGATATTTCATATAAGTGGAATCATACAATATTCATTCTTTTGTGTCTGGCTTATTTTACTCAACACAATGCATTCAAGGTTCATCCATGTTGCAGCCATGTATCAGAACTTAATTCTTTTTTATGGTTGACATATTATTTTTTAATTGAGGAATAACTCTATATGGGTTAATTTCAACACCAGTATGTCAGCCTACTAACCTTTTATAGGTCCTCTTCACAGCTCTCCTGATAACTCCAAGTCTGTGTGGATACTTGGAATGCCTATGGAATTGTTTATTCAAATTTGCAAGCTTTGCCGATTTTTAATTTATGGTCTGGTCATAGGAATCTGTGTTTCTGAGGGAAGTAAAGAGAAAATTCCACCATGACATGGATAACTGGAGTAATGTTTGAAATCCCAATGGAAATTGATGAAGAGATGAGCTGCGAGGCAAGAGCCAGATTTCTGGGAATGGACAGACTTCTATAAGAGATTTTAATAGTTTTTTTTCAACTTTTAAAGGAAATAAGTAACCAGTGGGTAAAGGTCAGCTCTCTTTGTGTATTGAAAACTAATTAGGGAAGGGAAAGACTTGGTAGATTTGCGAGGCAGGATTGAGTAGTAGGACGTTCACCCCACCCTACCCAGCCCTCGTTGAGGATGGGAATATAAACTAAATATGGCTTTCCATAAATGATGTTTAACTTAACTTCATAGGGACTCTATTCAATTAAGCTTTATATGATTATCCTTATTTTGTGAATATCTTCAAATTAGTAAACTGAAGCCCAAAGATGGAAAATAATTTCTCCCAGATTACTTCCAGAGCCAGGATGGAAGCCAGTGTCGTGGATCGTCAATGCCAGTGATCCTGTTCCTTTGAGGATAGGCCATGGCAAACCTGAGGACTTTTCAGATGCAACCAGGCAAATTGAAAAAGAGGCCTGGGGAAAAGCACATAACTTTTAATTTAGACAAATAAAAGGAAAGATGATAAAGATTGAGGAAAGATTATGTAAACTTTGTCTACCTCAAACTTAATTCACAGACATACAAATAATTCATATGCATCTCTGTGAAAGGGTGTTGAGAATAATTTCAACTGAACAGTACCTTTTTCTAGCAACGTGGGGCACAGACAGTAAGAAACGGTCAAAAAAAGTAAGTTAATATGACATCAATAGTAATGGTTGTTTTTGTATGTTCTCTTTGTGTCTTTTTGCCGCTACAACAAAATATAAGTAAAAACTGCATGAGTCTAATAAAATATCTTTTTAAAAATCTTCTTCCATTAAATCTGGAAGACATAGATGTGTAGAAAAAGCAACAACACAAAAACCACACATTCGTTTCCTCTTCTATTCACTGGGTTTAAGTAAAACTATTTGCAAGGTGATAATAGAGAAGAGAAAGCTCAGAAAAGCCTTTGAAAAACCACACAATGGAGGTCTCAGCCTAAATCTCTCTCCTCTCCCATCACCATCTCCTCTACTTGCTGAATTTGATTTAATTCACCCTTGATGGTTACTTGGACACAGCAGCATACTACCTTTCACATTCCTGTTGCAAATTTGTTTAACTTCATTTTAAAAATCAGCCTGAGAAAACTAAAGTGTGTGTGTATGTGTGAGTCGCTGTACATAAAGGAGAGAAGAGAGGCAGGGAGCTGGTGTGGTAAATGAATTACACATGTTGAGAATATTTAGCATGGACTATCTTGGAGCAGATGTGTTTGATGCATTCAAACACGTGCATATTCAAAAATCATGAGAGGTGTTAGGAAGGCTCATCAGTTCTCCCCATGCTTCCTGCCCTAGAATGTCAGAACAAAAGATCACTTGATGAATTTGAAGAGCAGAAATTTATGGGGGGAGGGAGTGCCAAATGAAAGGAAATTCCACTTCACATTACATTCATTCAACTTTCTGAATCAGCTTCCATGGAAAATCCTCATTTAATACTGTAGTTGGATTTTAATAAGGTTAATTTGCTGACTGATTGTACTACTGTAGAAGGTTTAGCTGAGATTTTGATAAAAATAGTAAAATCTCATGTTTGGGATGATAAACCATCCCTGGAATGATTAATTTGATTCTTAATCAAGTGTTGGCAGAATTATTTGAGGGAATGGTTGGGTTTATTTTCCTTTCTCAGAAGCAATGTTTCTGGATTGTTATTGAGCTGGAGGGACTTTTTTGCTTTAGAAATCTCGTTCATGACAATGTGAAATCCACTTTGTTGAAGAGACTGTTTTATTTTGGTGTTAGCAGTCATTTTCTAAAGCATCATAGTTAAGTCTCGTTTTAAGAATTTACATTTTTTCCTATATAAAAGTATATCTTTTTCATTTAAGAAAATGTAGAAAATTGAGAAAAGTAAGGAAAAACAGATATCACCCAGACACAGCTACTGTTAACATTTCAATGAATTTTTTATTAATCTTATATTTCCTATGCAAAGGGTTTTTGCTTGCTGGCTGCCTGGCTAGCTTGTATAATATATAATCATGCTTATTTAGAATGTTGCATCTTGCCTTTCTGACAACATTTTAACATAAGCATTTTCTATGTTATTGCATAATCTTTATAATCATTGCAATGGCTGTATAACATTTCACTGAGGTCATAAACCATGGTTTATTTAACCATTCCACTATTATTGGATATTTAACTTGTATTTTATGGTTTAGGAGATGATTTCCTTGGAATAAATCCTGCAAGTGGCGTTACCAAGTCAAAGAATAGGAAAATTGAAAAAGAGCGCACTAATTTGAAATGCAGATACCTAGGAGAAATCAATTGATAGGTTTGTTTAATTCCAGATTTCAATATTCAAATAACAAGACTCCCCTTCAAGCAAAGGAATAGCAGTTATATCAATTGTAAGTCATTTTGAGTAAACTGATGACTACTTCATTATAAAAATAGGCTCTGAGATCTCTGCTGGGTTCCAGTACATGCATACCATTCCAAGTGGCCATCATTTTTATGGGATATCTGTTTCCAAACTGGCTTGTTGACTCTTGCTAGCAATCTTTTGTCATATTTACAAAGCATATTCTCAAATTTCCCTTGTGAAAAACATCTACAATTGCTGCCCTGAATCTTCTCCATAGTGTTTTCCTTCACTACTTATGTAAAATTGAATTTGCTTTCTTTTTGCCTCTTAGGTGACAGCGTAAACTTACCCAGGCACACTCAAGTAGAAATCTGCTAACACAAATAAAGGGAGATGGGCTGGGTCTCAGGAAGAATATTTTCGAATAGGGAACATGTTAGGCCACACAAAGCGGATTTTTAAAGGATAATCAAACCATTAAGCATTCATATTCAGATACCTCGCCCACTGATGATCGGTGAATGCTTCCCTGTCACAGGAACAAGCCTTCCACGAGAGAGACTGTCCCATCCCTGCAGCACTTGAGGTCTCCTGACACAACCACAGGAACAGAACAAGGAGGTGAAATCACCACTTTTCATCTATGGCGATAACTGGACTGTCCGCATTTTACCCCTACCCTGAGACCCTGTTGACCTTTTGCTCTGGGCATACATAGATTTGTGATGTGATGTTACATCAGCATCTGTGCGGGCCACCTGTGTCGCACAGGCTTCTTGCTGGGAAGGAGATGCCTGGAGTGGGTGTGGAGGGTCAGTTCCAGCGCTTAGTGGAGCCATGGCTTACTGACAGGGTTAAGGAAATGATTGTCGCTGCTAGGGGGCTTTCGCGGGAGGAAAGTAAGGTCATACTCTAAGGCAGCCCACAGGAAAGTTTTCTTGGTCCAGTGCTACATTTTCAAATAAGTTGCCAACCTTTAAAAATTAGTCAAATGCACATGAAAATCCAGGTCTCCCATTTCTCTTTTAAAAAGTAAAAAAAAAAAAAAAAATCAAATGTGAAACACTGGGCTGCATTTCCATAAAGTAATAGTCTGAGTAGCTAACCCCACTTCCCCTGATATAAGATATTTTTTTCTGTTCACCATGGTTCAAACCCCTCCCTGTTCATTTTTCGTACTTCCCACTTTAGTCTCTTACTCTCCTCTCCTAGCCAAGGAGACATTTGAATTTGTGACCTTCAAGATGCAAGAGTATGCCTGGGAAGAATGGTGGGATGCAGTGCATTTAAACAAAGGGGACAATACCTTGCCTTTCTCATGGATGCCACCATCTTTTGTTAGGAGCCAATGTCCCTGGCTCTAATGCCTTTGACCATAATAATACCTTTCTAGAGCTGTTTGCTCTCAAAAAGGAACACTTACCTATACTAATCCTTGGTTGTTCACCTGCACAATCCCATAAATTATTTGTCCACATTAACAATGGAATTGGCTTCACATTTCTTAAAAGCACAGCACAGGACATTTCCCTTTTACATTTACCAAAATTCTCTTCATTGCCATTAGTGTGATGCTAATTTACTAAGAAAATATAGCTCAGTTATTAACAACCAAAATCTGTAAGAAACTGTTGGCCATGGTTACTGAACCCTGGGGAGTAAAACTGGTGTCTAGGATAGAAGAGAGAGTTCCTTTACATCATATAGCATTTTGTAGAGTATTGATTTATTTAACCACATAAAGGTGTAATTTTCACTTGCAAAAAAAAAGAGAATGTTAATTTTTAAATAACATATAGTAAGGTTGGAGAGTTGATTTAATTTTAAATAAAAAACAGGGTACAATATTATGTATACAGCAGGACCCAGAATTTGCAAAAATAGTATTTTATGTGCATTTAAAAATTTGAAAGGGAATAGTTCAAAATGCTAATGGTGATTATCTCTGAGTGGTGGATTACAAGTAAGTTTTCCTCTTTATATTTGTATGTATTTTTAAGTTAAAAAAAAAACAATTTTTGCCACTATAGTATTAAAAATTATGTTAAAATGCCCAAAGTCAGATTGAGAATAGATTGGCTTAAGCCTTTCTTTCAATGATTGCTTGGCAATGGCCAGCCTCCTTAAAGTGTATTTTGTTTATTATTTTTGAGTTTATTATCTCAGGCCTATTTTATGGGAGAATGTTGTTCTAGAACCTCTTACTATTACCAAATTGAAATGGCATCCTAGAGCCTTTCTTTAAAAAGAGTTCAATCGTCAGGGAGCAGGTATAGCTCAGCGGTTGAGCGCCTGCTTCGTATATACGACGTCCCAGGTTCAATCCCCAGTTCTTCCTTTAAAAAAAAAAGGTCAATTGTTAGTATAAAGAAACTGTTCTACATTAATGAAATTCAATGTCCATGTCAAATCCTTAATTGTGTTTGTTTCAGATTCCTTTCATATCTCCAGGTCTGTTGTGAGGGCATCCCCTTTCACAGACAACACAACTGCTGAAATGCCAAGAAACAGGGACATGAGGGGGAGACAGTATATCTGATATTTATTAACCTGTGATACTTTTCAGCTAAATGGTAATGCGACCTCACTCTTTTCTGGGTTCCAGAGAAAACAGATGCATAAAAATGGCAAAAAGGAGTCAAATGCCGTTCACAGGTGTGGAAGTTGAACTCCTGCTCTCTATTGACTGTGCCATGTGATTAAAGATATCTTACAATAAAGTGAGAAATCGAGATGCAGATTATGGTAAGAATATTTTCAAAATGTGGAAATTCTTATGTGGAACACATCTATGTTTTGTTTCATGAGAAGAAATAGATACTGCATTAATAAACAGTTTTTCGCTTTGAAATCATTGATGAATGTTAGAAATTATTTATTAACAGGAAAACCAGTCACCAAGTTTAAAAAAAAAAACCCTCAAACTCTAATAATATCCACAGAAATAATTCCGTTTGCTGTTAAGAGGCAGAGATCTCGAAGGCAAGAGCATTCCAGGATCTTTCACTCATTTATTTATTTTACCAAGAGAAAGCACTGCATTGTATCAAAGTCAAGGTAATTACCAGAATGTACTTAGACATTCCTAAACAGAGGCTGAGACCTTTATAAACATCTCTCGCATTCTTGTCTGGAGATGAAACAGGAATATACCATTAAGAAGACCATTGAAGTGATTCCTACGAAATCACTGAGCAAGTTTGAAATGACTTTACAGAAAAACTTCTCCCTCCGGTACCAATTGTGTCCCGGTGCCCACAGCGCTCCATCCGCTCTCGGCCCTCTGAGTCCTCTCTTCGGCTTCATCTTTTTCAGCTCCTACTTCAAAAGCAGATGATAAAGGCCATTCTCCCAGGCATATTTTCTAGCTGCAACTATTAGCATTTTCTTCTCTTTTTTGCAATTAAAAAAAAAAAAAGTAGAGTTCTTTCCTAAAATCATTGCATTCCTTTTGGCTGCAGATGGGGCCGCCTGCAAGTCTTCTGCTAACCCTCCATTTCCACAGAGGGGAAAAAGCCAGGCATTGTGTGCTCTGCCCTTGTGTCTATAGAAACACAATTGTCACATTTTAAGCAAGTGGCTGGAAAGTGAGAATTAGAAATTTCTAACCTTTTTATCTAATCAAGGAGCATTCTGTTTTGGCAGCTCCCCTCCGGTGGAAAAGGTGCCTGGGTCTGACAAGTGGCTCTCCTTTTGTGGCAGTGAGGCCCAGGGTGACACGAAGACAGACAGAGATGGACCAGAGTGAGCTTGTTCCTTCTCTAATTCAATGACCATGAAAAGTAAACTTTCCTAACACAGTTTTGTGGTTCACTGCTTTTATTCCCTCTGTCGTCCATGAGCACAGAACAACTTTTAACGCTACCTCTGTAATTAGGCAGCCTCAGACAGCTGGAATTTAAGTCTCTCTGAGAGGTGGTAAAAAATTTTTAAAGAGATTGACTAAAACCATTAGCCTATACTACATTTTTAAAAGCCCCTGCAATCCCTTCTGTTTCTTTCAAAATTCTTCCACTTGGAATTTGAAGAAGCCAGAACCTGGGAAGAGTAATGAATACCTAATTCTTGGTAGAAGTTCCTAATTTGTTCAGGACAACTTGTAAATAATCCAGCCTACAAAGAAAAATGTACCACCTGATCCATTTACTCTGCCCTTCAGCAAACACATTCCTAGAAACATCAGATTTTCAATATTTTCCCCTAAGAATCGTTTGCTCTCAGGCAAAATGTCAGTCACCCTATTAAAAATCCTGAAAAACAGATTGATGATCAGGACAAAAACCACACTCTACATTATGGACGACCACCTGACTTTCCACTTGCTCCACACGTGAGGGCTGGCTTCTCATGCGATCCATCAACTGTACTTTAAAGAACCGTTACAACACTGGTGAATTTCAAAATCACTAACAAGGCCAACTTTGGAGATAATTTATAGTATAATCAACCTCCATTGATTTTTTCCCTACTCTGGTCTTCTCAAAAGCTCATCCCCGTCAACCTTTTTTCTTAAGTCAGCACCCAGCACCCCAGGGTTCCCTGTCAGTCCTTTACCTGGTTCTATACTCCAGCCCCCCTGTCCACGACACCTCCAGACTCACTGCTTTCCCCCCTATTACTGCTGAGCTCCCAGACTTCCCCACCACTCCTGAAGTGTACCCAAGACTTCTGCCCCTTGCCTGGTGAGGCTCTTGGTGTAAACTACTAATCTAAGACAACAGTCCTAATTCGAGTTCTAGGAAAGTGTCTGAGAGACCTTTGGGTCTTCTTTGTTTTCAAGAATTTCCTAGAGACAATGCCCTGTCTTTACCTAAATCCTGGAAGTGAGTCTAATAGTAGATATTCCTTGCCAGGACAATTACAACAAGAAAGTGGCTGCCAATTTTTCCGAATTTCTTGTGGCTAGCCCTGGCCACAAGTACATGTGTAGGAAACTGAATTGAAGTTAGTGAACCTAGGATTTATTCTGCCCTAAAATTATTTATTTGGCACTTCTATTGACACTTCCTTTCTGTCATGATTTATAAACACAATTCTCTAAACTTGTTTCTGATTTTCCTTTTTCAGCTACAAGAGCTGTTCTCCACTGCACTTTCACTCCTCACAGGTGTGTCATGATCAGTTGTGAGATGTCACAAGAAATTTGCAAGCAGTAATAGTTTTTCTGAAACCTGCAAAGTATTTGCTTTTCTTTTTCTAAGAAGAGAGGTTTCCAGGCTCCATCTCACAGTCTTGTTACAGCTAGAATCACCCTGACAGCACCGTTGGGAGTGTGGTGCACATGTGAAAGTCATCTACCAAGGACGATAAGGAAGAAAAGATGTTGTAAACCCTGTGCATTGGGCCCTGCCATGGACTATAAGGGAGATTATTGGATCATTTATTCCAATGGACTCCAATTCAATTAAACCATTTGCCTGGAGGAGCAAGGCAGATAATTCAACGGAAGGAACAGGGCACTATGGTGATCCCATGACCTAAAGAACATAGCAGGTCAAAAGGGGGCAGCAGCTACTCTGCTCCAGCTGATTGTTACCACAAGACAAAGCAAGCCCAGTGTTGTCAGTAATTACAATTTTTCCAAAGAAACTAGAAATGTTGATTTTAATGTGGAATCCTCCATTTGTAAACATAAGCCTTTGTGTAAAACATGCAACCCAATTCATAATGTGTTAAATTCTGTTTGGGTCAAATGAAACACAATCAGCCAGATTGGTCTGCAGGTCATGTTTTATAATCTCTGCATTAAATAAAACATTAACTAAGCAAGACTCAGTTGGACTCCATGTAGCATTCAAGGATGAGTGACCCTGGCTGCAAGAACTAATAAGGGAGGGAGGGAAAGTACCAAGCTATAGTAACATTAGGCAAAATATGGTAAACTGTCTTCACGGAAGCACAAAGTACCATTCAGCCCCAAAGCAGGGCAAACAGGGTCAGGAGAGCTGGTGTCTTCTCCTCACGTTTGTCTGAAACTTAGCCTGGCTCTGAAAAGAGCCAAGAAAAGTCCCTACCTGAGGCCTCTCTCAGCAGAGAAACATCCTCCGACAGATCCACCTCTACTCAAGATTCGAGAACAGACCTGGGATTTCTTAATCAGGTCCACCGCTAGCCCACCAGGTGATTTGTGCACACAACCCCACATGCACAGCAGCTACAAGTGGGCTAAACAGAATAGAAAAAGCAGCCTCTGCCTCTAAGCAGTTGCAGCCCCATACTAAGAGTTTGCAAGCAAATTGTGGAGTGAATTTCAAACCCTAGCCATCCTCTCAGCTGAGCACCCTTTTGCAGGATACACCCTGACGGCTTTATCAAGTAGCCCAACTCTTTACCAACCTGGTGTGCATCTCAAGATGTGCTTTTTTTGAGCCTGGTAAAATGTAGACTCTGTTGAAAATCATTTTCCTGCAGCCTTTCTACCTGCCATGTAGATGGAAATCAGGAGCCCTTGGGATGTAGAGCTATTTAAAAATAAATGTGGCATATGTAACCATAGCAAGCGATTATATCAATTCTAAATGGACTTTGCCCTAAGAAAAATAAAAAGCCAAGCTTTGGGGTTTTATTTCATTTACCAGAACCCAAGTGAATTGAGCGTGATTGAAGTGCCTGTGTTTGGCTGGGCTCCTCTATGTAATGCTGGCTTGTTGGACTGGTTTGAGTGGACCCAGCTGTAAAACTAAGAAGCCCCTCTGGACACAATCTTTTCCCAGATGCCAAAAATACCTCCTCTTTGAGACACTGGAGGAATAATTCTGCTCCAACAATAGGACATTCTTTCTTCTTGAAGGTTTTATTTTTTCAGGGACTAGGAATGGAGCAGAAGGTTATTCTTTGCCACAAGGCAATGCCCAGAGCAGGGACAAAGTCCTAACCTAGTTAGGAGACTGGGAATTTGATCCAGTACCCCAAAGAGAAAATTGTTCCATGTTTCTCTTTACACACAGCACCCTTGTCCCTATGGCACGCGTATGTGTTGTTGCCAGATGGAGACAAAAGTCAGTAAGATTCTTGGATTCAGATTTGTTTTTATTTCTGAGGGCATCCCACTCCCAGAGTTCTTTCTAAAGCCCCCATGCTAAAATATTTCACCCTACTCGAGCCATACGGATTATGCTTCGGGAGATGTGTATGTTCTCTTCCTGTACAATGCTTTGTGGATTGTTGTGTAGTCGTAACCCCCTACACAATCGTGAAAACGATATCCCTCCTTTACATTTCTCTCAGGGTGTACTCAGCAATTCTCCCACACAACCTTGTAAAACGAATGTCTCCCAGTTTTATTTCAGCTCATCACTTAGTTTGAAATTCTTGCTTCTTGATTCAATTTGAACTGTGAGAGTTCAGATTGAAACAAAACAAAAAAGCATTACCTTTCCTTCTGATGTTGACTTTCAAATTGGCTAGATGGCTCCTGGGATTAAACAGAAGACGTGTGGTATCTTCTTATAAGAATCATTTTATTTATTTATTTTTCTTTCTTTTTAATAGAAAATTTCTGACTGAGACAAAGGGGCCAAGAGAGCCTCTTGAAAAAAATCAGAACACCTCATGTGGCTATTCCAACAGGAAACAAAAAAGGGAACACAAACCTTGCACAGCACCTCAGTCTCTATGTAGGAACCATGAACTTAGGAAGTAGGAATGGCAATTCGTCTCACGGGGGATCCAAAGTAATTAAACAGGTGTTGCAAAACCAAACCCTGAATGGATTTAAGCTGTCACTAGGGAAGCACAGTCCCTTCCTTGGGAAGAAAGTGAAAATACACATTCCAATGGCAAACAAGAAAGGTATCCATTTGATTTTGCACTCCTTTATAGCATTTGCTGTTTTCTGTCTGTCATATTTGAGCTTATCTTCCTTACTCAAGCAATAAGGAAGTGGTGTTATAGCTTGTTATATTGAAGTTGTGAAAGAAGTATGTACCCAGGCAAAGAAAGCATGTCATTATTTTTCTTAATTATTTCAGAAATGTCATTTCCGATACCATCCAGGCTTTTGTAACTATGAGGAGAAAATTGAATAACTTCCCATTTCCCGAGAACTGCTTTAAAAAGTTTGCCGTCAATTTTTGGGGGATGGCCATGAAACAATTCAATGATATGGGTAAGCTTGCAGGATGATAGAAGACCCATTACACGTAATCAGGAAAAAAATATTATAGTGTGTACAGGCAGACTGTTTCACATAGTTCAGTTTAGTTTAGGTTAAGAGACGTTTTCTCTCAGGAAATGCCTTTAAACCAGGGCTACATTTTATTTAATGATGTGGAAAAATTCCACAAAGTATCCTTATGAGAAATGTATTTAATTTTCCTTTTTAAGCCAGTCAGCAAGTAAAGTGAGCTGCATATTGCTCGCATTACTAACACCGCCTGGCAGAGCATATTGAAATATGCCTGGTCATGCACATTCAGAGGTAATGTTAGTTGGGAGCACTTGGTATGGTTGCTTAGCACTTTCCAGAAACTGATTGACTTCAGCTGCTGAAAATCTCTGCCCAGGTATTGACAGATTTTGAAATCCAGTGTAAATTCCCTTTGCCATTTTCTACCCTTAAGTACAAAAGAATAAACAGAAGTGCATCTCTACATCACTAGAAAAGACCCTGCCTTCTCCCGGCCTTAATGATTGTACTGAAGAAAGCACATTGATGCTCCAATCTAAGGAGCAGTTATCAACCTCGGCATCATCAGGGTAGGAAGGAGGGGGAACAAAAAAGCTCAGGAAATATGACTGAGCTCTGAGTGTGCAACTTATTTCCCTCCCACTCTGGCCACTACTTTGACTCAGTTTATCTGTCTCAGGTTTTAATCACAAGGAGGTCATACTCCATCCTTCCCTAGGTCATTCAGTTTCTCCCTCTGGCCTTTGGTGGAGGCAGGCTTGCTCCACTCTGCTCTATCAACAATTGCAAGGAATAATGACATTCTCAAAATATGTGGGATTCTGTTATGAAAACCACCAGGTTGGCAGTGATAAAACAGTGTGCTAAATTATCTTTTCCCCCTATATTTACAATGTGCAAACTCTAATTTTTACTCCAGGTAAAAAGTAAACTGTAAAGACAGGCTGATTTTTGATAGAGGTAAGTATGATAAAAAAATTTAAAAAAAAATCTGCAAAATGAAATGCATCAGATTGATTTAAGATTTCCCTTCTTATTTGACCTTCAATCTTGCTTCCAGCTCAAGGCTACTTACTTGAACACTACAAAGTGGATGTGTGTTTTTCAAAAGTTAGATATGCAAAGGAAGAATGGTATAGAAAGGGCTGCCTAGGCATTTTAATTCTATTAAAGCTGTCACAAAGTTGTTCTACAATTTTTAAATATATACACTGTGCCTTAAATCCATGCATGATCAGCAAATAAATAGAAACTCTATGTACTAATGAAGGGTATGAGAACAATAAAATGGTAGGGCCTTGACCCTGATAAAGACATTAATTGTGCTTATTTATACACACACACACACATACACACACATACACCAAGGTTAATTGTTGGAAGTTTTCAATGTGCTAATAGCTCTTAAACAGGATGTCAGCTATCAGTTAAGAATGAAGCATTGTTGTTGCATAGGAATAGCTACTGCCCTCCAGACTATTGATTATAGATAAACCTTGGAGTATATGACCAGTACAGACAATCACTTGAAGACAAGTATCTGACTTTATCTTATTCCAATGGGAACAAAAAGGAACCAGTGTCCTGCAACACAGCATACCATCTCTTTGACCTGGAGACAGATGTTATCTCATCCTCAATTGAGGTTATTTTACACAGAGTTTTCAGGTTCCTGGGAAATATACTGGTCTTCCTCATCAAGGTCCAGGAGATTCTCTTAAAGAAAAATCTTCCATGAAAAATAAATATCTCCCATGAATGATCAGATCTTTGGTCCCCTTCACCAGGTATCCTGTTTCATTTAGTAGCCAGTATCTCATATTTCCAAAATAAGTTGGCCATTGGCTCCATAACACAAAACCCAATGTTTATGTGTTCCAAGGCAGTATTGCTGAACAAAGGAAACAAACGTGATCTCTCTTGTAGATAATCAACTAATGTCCTGAGTTTTGATGGTTTCAGATTACCCACAAGATTAATAGAATAATCTTTGTTTTTAAACTAGTGGGGACAAATGTAATTAATAATCACAAAAATACATACATCCAGGATTCCCCTACTATAATCTTTGACACACTATTCTATACTTGATCAATATGCCAGGTGAAATAGTAAATCATATTTTTACTAATTTTCCTGGTCATTAATTTCATACATAGTCCCCTTTTGCTCCCTGGCACAGATAGGTTAAAATGTGGAGTTGCTCAGATTTCATAGAGGGTTTGATTGTCTCAATTAATTCTCTAATAATTTTGCTTTATTCCAGAGTAAAATAACGCTAAATGGTTTAATTTCTTCCTATGCATTAGACCATCCATCTTGCTGTGTCTGTTTGGACCCCTAGACCAAAGTGATGGCCTAAATTTTTTTTCATTAATTTTTTTATCAGAGAAGTTGTAGGTTTACAGTAAAATCACACAAACAATACAGAGTCCCCGTATACTACCACCTATTGTTAAAAATTGAATTAGTGTGGTACCTATGTTTCAGTTGATGGAAGAATATTATATAGTTGTTTATAAATATAGTCAATAGTTTACATTAGGATTTGAGTTGTACAGTCCTATGGGTTTTTATTTATTTTTTTATTCTAGTAACACATATACAACCTAAAATTCAAATATATAATTCACTGGTGTTAATCACGTTCACATTGTTGTGTTACCATCACCATCATCCGTTACCAAAACCTTTCTGTCACCCCAAATAGAAATTCTGTACCAACTAAGCATTAATTCCCCATTTCGTACTCCCACCCAAGCTCCTAGTAACTTGTATTCTAATTTCTGACTGAATTTTCGTATACTAATTATTTCTTATCAGTGAGATCCAACAATATTTGTCCCTTTGTGACTGGCATATTTCACTCAAAACCATGTCTTCCAGGAAGCATCTCAACTTCATTCCATATTTACAGATGAATAATATTCCAGTTTTATGTATACACCATATTGTTGATCCATTCATTTGTTGACACTTGGGTTGCTTCCATCTTTTGGCAATTGTGAATAATGTTGCTATGAACATTGGTGTGTAAATATCTGTTCGAGACCCTACTTTCAAATCTTTTGAGTATATACCTAGAACGATATTTCTGGGTCAGTGGCAATTCTATGTTTAACTTCCTGAGACACAGCCAAACTGTTTCCACAGCAGCTACACCATTTTACATTCCCACCAACATTGAAAAAGTTCCTATTTCTCCATATCCTGTACAACACTTGTTATTTTCCATTTTTTAATAGTAGCAATTATAATGGGTGTGAAGTAGTATCTCATTGTGGTTTTGATTTATATTTCTCTAATGGCTAATAACGTTAGCATCTTTTCATACGGCTTTGTCCATTTGTATATCTTCTTTGGAGAAATATATATTCAAGTCTATTCCCATTTTTAATTGGATTGTTTGTCTTTTTGTTGTGGAGTTGTAGGATTTCTTCACATATTCTGGATAATAAACCCTTATTGAATATGCAGTCTCCAAATGATTCCTCCCATTCTGTGGGTTGTCTTTTTTACTTTCATGATGAAGTTCTTTGATACACAAAACTTTTCATTTTGATGAAGTCCCATTTATTTATTTTTTCTTTTATTGCTTGTGCTTTTGGTGTAAAGTCTAAGAAACCATTGCCTAACACAAGGTCTTGAAGATGCTTCCTTATGTTTTCTTCGATGAGTTTGCAGTTTGGGATTCTTATATTTAGGTCTTTGATTCATTTGGGGTTAAATTTTGTATATGATATAAAATTCATTCTTTTGCATATGGATAGCCAGTGTTCCAAGTGTTCCAAGTACTATTTGTTGAAGAGACTGTTCTTTCCCCATTTAATGGACTTGGCACCCTATCAATTGGCCATAGATGTGACCGTCTATTTTTGAACTCTCAGTTTAAATCCATTGGTCTATATTTTTGCCCTTGTACCAGTACCATGCTGTTTTGACCACTGTAGCTTTGCAATAAATTTTAAAATGGGGAAGTGTGAGTCTTCCAACTTCATTCTTTTTAAAGATAGTTTTGGCTATTTGGGGCCCTTTACCCTTCCAACTAAATTCAATAACTGGCATTTCCATTTCTGCAAAGAAGGCTGTTGGAATTTTGATTGGGATTGTCCTGAATTGGTAAATTACTTTGGGTAGAATTGGCATCTTGAAAATGTTTGCTGTTCCAATCCATGAACATGAATGTCCTTCAATTTATTTAGGTCTTCTTTGATTTCTTTTAGCAATGTCTTGTATTTTTCTTTGTATAGGGCCTTTATATTCTTGGTTAGATTTATTCCTAGATATTTAATTCTTCTACTTACTATTGTAAATAGAATTGTTTTCTTAATTTCCTCTTCAGATTGTTCATTACTAGTGTTTAGGAACACAGCGGACTTGTGCATATTGATCTTGTACCTCACCACTTTGCTGAATTTATCTATTATCTCTAGTAGCTTTTTTGTGGAATTTTCAGGATTTTCCATATATAGGATCATATCATCTGCAAATAGGGAGATTTTTACTTCTTCCTTTCCAATTTAGATGCCATTTCTTTCTGTGTTTCTTTTTTCTTTTTGCCTAATTTCTCTGGCTAGAACTTCCAATACAATATTGAATAACAGTGATGACACTGGGCATTCTTGTCTTGTTCCTGATCTTAGAGAGAAAGCTTTCAGTCTTTCACCATAAAGTAGGATGTTAGCTGTGGATTTTTCATATATGTCCTTTATCATGTTTAGGAAGTTTCCTTCTATTCCTAGTTTTCTAAATGTTTTTATCAAGAAGTGGTGCTGGGGAACCGGGTGTGGCTCAATGGATAGAGCTCCCGTTTACCATATGGGAGGCCCCGGGTTCGCTTCCCGGGACCTCCTTGTGAGAGCAGGCCAGCCCGCGCGGCGCGGTGGGCTGATGCAGCAGGACCTCACAGCAAGGGGGAGATAAGCAGACAAGGAAGAAACACACAGCGAATGGACACAGTAAAACACAAGCAGCAAGGGGGGGTGTAACCGTTGGGGAATTTGATGTAATTATGAATTCCAAAAATATAATTGGATCATGCCTGTAATCTGATCTGTTAATCTGGGCATGATTGAATTATGATTAGGGCGTTGACTGGGCCATGTCAGTCAATAGGGCATTGAGCCCCACCCCCTGGTGGGTGGGGAATTGAATATAAAAGGCAAGGCAAAGAACAGAGG